>OENG01000023.1:2917545-3156082 GCA_900239735.1 Blumeria hordei DH14
CTGTCGAAAGTTTTCTTTTAACTCCAAGGAGTAAGCAGAGTGTACCAAAAAATTCTGAGATAAACTGCGGGCCGCGGTCGGACACAATTGATTCGGGCACTCCCAGGTGTCGAAAGCAATGGACATAGTACATTTCCGCGAGATCTTTTGCATTCACAGATTTTTTACAAGGAATGGTGACTGCTTTTTTACTTAGACGATCAATAAACACAGCCACCATATTATGCCCCTCATCATCTTCCGGCATGTCTTTAAAATCAGCACAAATGTGTTGCCATGGGTGGTTTGGAACTGGCAGCGAATGAAGCCATCCGGGAGTTTTATCGTGGTTCAAGTGCGATCTCCTACAGGGGTGGCAATTTGCAACGAACTGTTCAATGAAGCATTTCATACCTTTCCAATAATAACGCTCTGCTAACAACTTATAGGTTTTCTTGGTTCCCGGATGGGCTGTTGAAGGTTGATTGTGTGCTTCACGCACGAGTTCTGTTCTAATATTATCCGCATCTGGAACCACTAGTCGCCCGTCAAATAGTAAAAGATTTTCTTCCAGCTTATAATGTTCTTCTCCGGTTTTAGCAAGATCACGAAGTTTAGTCAGTGATGAATGAGACTTGTTTACATTCAGGAGGCGATCGGCAAGCTCAAACGTCTCGACGAAGGAGATATTAAGAGCTAATTCTGTGGGGGGGTCTTCTACACTACTTTTGGTTAATAGGGCTTTATTCCGTATTGCTGATTTCATCGAAGCTTGCTGTTTTACGTCTTGTTCACGACGAGACAGTGCATCAGCAGCGGCATTTGCTTTGCCTGCACGGTATCTTATTAAGAAGTTGAATTCAGATAGTGCCTCGGCCCATCGTGCTTGACGAGCATTCAAGGATTTGGATGTCATGAAATATTCCAAAGCTTTATGGTCAGTGAAGATTTCGATTCGCTTTGGTGTGCCTTGTAGTTCTGCGCGCCAGTGGGAAAGAGAGCGCACTATTGCTAGCATTTCCTTGTCATGAATCTGGTAATTCAATTCAGCTGGGGCCATCGTTTTCGAGAAGAAAGCCACAGGATGCCAATCATTGTCATCAGATAATTGGGAAAAAACTCCAGCAATAACACCATCAGACGCGTCAGTTTCAATCCTGGATTCTTTGCTAGGGTCATAGTGTGAAAGAACGGGGGCGTTAATCATACGATTTTTTAGTTCTTGAAAGGCAGCTCTGCATTCCTCTGAAAACCAAAACTCGGCATCTTTATGAATGAGACGAGTTAAGGGTTTAGCAATTACTCCATAATTTCGGATGAACCGTCGGTAAAAATTGCAAAATCCGAGGAAAGATTGTACTCCTTTGACGTTAGTTGGTTGCTTCCAATTTTTAATGACAGAAATCTTATCAGGATCAACGCGAATTCCGTCAGTACCAACAAAAAACCCCAGATATTTTGTCTTTTTTACGCCAAACTCGCACTTTTTAATATCAACCTGAAGCCCGGCATCCCTCAAGCGTTGTAAGACAAGCTTGACTTGAGTCTCGTGCTCGGAAAGATCATCAGAGTAAATTAAGATATCGTCCAGGTAAACTGTACAGAAGACGTCCAAATAATCAAATAGTGTGTCGTTCATATATCTCTGATAAGTAGCGGGCCCGTTAGTGAGGCCGAACGGGAGAACACGGTACTTATAGGAACCATATCGAGTACGGAAAGTCGTTAATTCTTCTGAATCAGGATGCATGCGTATTCGGTGAAACGCTTGGCGAATGTCCAACTTCGTGAATATCTTTGCACTGTTTAGGCGGGCGAGGGTTTCATCAATTAGCGGGAGAGGGTAGCGGTCTTTTTTCGTAATGTTGTTGAGCTTCCGATAATCTACGCAAAATCTTAAACCTCCGTTGGGTTTTTTAACAAATAGAACAGGGGAAGAAAAGGGCGCTTGACTGGGGACAATCCAGCCCTTGTCTAAGTTGTCCAACAAATACTGTTTAACATTTCGCAATTCTTCGCTGGATTGGTTGTAAAGAGGACCATAACCTAGAATTTCGTTGCCTTCTACTTCTATTTTATGGTCATACGGCCGATTGGGCGGAATTGAGTCCGATGCGCTTTTTGAAAAGACATCCAGGTAGTCGTGATATTGTGATGGACAAATTTGACGATCTACATCTTGACCATTTTCACAATTTGCGTTATCTAATTCTCGACTATTTAATTCATGATCGATTTCTTGGAGACTAGTCGAGAAAGTTTCCACGTCTTTGCGGCGCGCCAGCAGGTTAAAAGTCACTGCAGAAATTTCGAGGATATCAGCCTTCACTGTATTGGAAGCTATAATCTTTCTTTTTGAGTGATGGAGACGCTCATTTACCAAGGGCTTACTTGGTCTCGCTGCAAGGTTATTTGATTTCGATGAAGTAGTTAATGGAATTAATGATTCTGAGGGTAGGGAGAATCTCACAACTTTTCTTTTGAGAAGGCGTACCGTATGATTTTTTTTTAATATTTCCTCGCCTTCAGGGATATTTATTTCTTGGATAAATGCGGCGTCTCTTCTGTCTGCGTCAATTTGGTGTTCAGGGAAAGGACGAGATTTTTTCAGCGGAATATTGAGGGTACGGCAAAAAGAAGGTTTTTGTTGGGGAGGGGTGCGCCAATATAATTTACGATTACGCAAGTCTGGAAGAACGTCGAAGTGAGCCATCCAACCGTCACCAAGTATGGCATCTTGGTTTGCGAGATCTAGAATGAGAAAAGGAATTTGGCTGAGAGAATATCCGTCAACCACCATTGTACAAACAAGAAAATGAGTAATAATACGCCCGCGCGAGCCGTTATAACCCTTTGGTGTGATGGGTTTGGGTAGAGCCATAGGCTGGATTTCTAGGCGGTCACAGACATTTTCTGCTACCTTTCGGTCTATGAAGCAAAAACCATGTGCTCCGGAATCAGGGAGAGTTAGAATTGAAACCGATATTCCATTGGAAACTAATCTACAAGGACACGAAATATATCTAGATTCCCCATCAACCGGTCGTAGTTGATTTGGAACAACTCGACCAAATGCCCTAGAGAGGAGACTTCCTCTAGGGCTCGTCGTTTTCCGAATCCGACTGAGTTTGATCTTCCGTTGTTGTTTGATCCACCTCTATTTCCTGAATTTGGCTGGATATGTTGGACTGGCTACGACGGGCCTGCGTACAGTCGGTACTGTAGTGACCTATCTTCTGGCAGTTGTAACACTTTACAGCTTCCGAATTGATGGTCGTGGGCAGTGGACGTGAGCTTTTCTGCGCGGCGAGAGTAGAATGGGAAGATAAAGGACCGAGGCTTCGTTCACGGGCCAAATCGTTCGGTGAGCTCGACTTTTGGTGGGGAGATCTCACGTGAATAGGTGGATTTGGAGTTATTCGACGAGTTTGGCTAGCTATTGCTTCTCGGTTAAGCTTCAGCTCGTTATCGAAATACGTGAATCTTTGGAGCGCTATCGATAAAGTGGGACCCGTAGCCATAAACGAAATGGCGATTTTGTGCAAGTCCGGGCTGAGTTTGTGGAATAGATCCGACAAAGTATCTTCAGGGGCGATGCGTGCTTTACTTGATAACTCCGAGAAACGACTGTAAAAGTGATTAAACGATTCCGAGGTCGACATCCGGCATTTATTGTAAGACACACGCGCTGTTTCACGCTCATTAGGATCACGAAAGAATCCAGATAGCCAATTTATCATTTCTTGGTCGTCATGGAAGTGCTGAGGATGATCCGACTTCATCCGTTGGGTCAGGTGTGACTGCGCGGTACCTTTTGTCTGGCTGAATACGTATGTTTTCCGCGCTATTTGATTCGTTAGGTAACATGCGTAGTTGGACAGATTTCCTTGGAGCATTATTTCCCAAGCGTCAAAGGTTGGGCTTATCCCGTCGTCCAATTTCTCTGAAAGGTCGGGAACTCGATAGACTCGGTCATTTACGGGGCTCTAGAAAAATTGGTTCTTCTAGAATGTCTTCGGTTCGGGGTATCATCGTGAGATGAACCTACATCATCCGCGCTACCGTGACTATCGTTGGATTCCAGGAACTTGTTTCTACGCCTGGCCGGCACTGTGTAGATAAGGTTTGTTTCTTCTTCGGGTGATTTCTTTACCTTTTGATGCGGTAAAACCTCAGGAATAATCGAAACAGGAGGATGGTAATCAGGTTGTTTGCCTTTGTCTTTTTTTGTTTGTGTGGTTTTTGAGGCCGACAAATTAGCAATTAGTTCGTCCTGGACAGTTATCTTTCGAGATTGTTCGGATAACTGAAGCTGTATCGTTCGGAGTATGTTGGCTATGTCCTCATTGCTCGTTTGTTGGAGGGGAGGTGGGGGAGATAGCTGTAAATCATCACGAAGATTCGGGTACAGGGGACTTATCGGTGAACGACGGAGAGCAGATGCACGGGTTGGAATAGCTGTAGATGGCCCAGGAGAGCCTGCTCTACAATGGACGAAGTCAACTGACGAGGTTCGTTTATTCTTTGATTTTCGGCGTTGGTTAATGTTATTCCATTTATTATTACCATCTTTATTGGAATGTTTTCCGGGTGGTGTGTGCATCATTGCGTAAGATATATTATACAGAAGGCGGTACAACACAATTGGTGAGACAAGAGTTATAGGTGAAGCTTAGAGTAAGCAAGGTTCACCGACGAAGCTATCAATCAGTAGGTTCGTATATAAAAAACTTATTGAGGGGTATTGTTTAGACCTTCCCAGGTCTTTGGAGAGAGTGTGAGTTTAGAATAATGTGGAAACTCGAGGGACAAAAGACGATTGGCGAGTGGTCAAAAGCTGGCGTGGACTCAAATCATAAGATTCTAAACTAAAGAGAAAAGTATCTAGGAGGATATGAATCTGTATATGTACATAGGAGGTTCAACTGTTCAAATAAAGTTGCCAACACGAAACCTCCTGTCCCTCATTGCCTACAACCCAAGGGTTTCGCATGAAAACCAATATCCATGACAAACCTTTCGTATCGTAATCTGTCACACACAAGACTCGTGTGTGTGAAACTAGTCGTTGGAATTCCTGGATTAACCCTGTGTCGGCTTACCAACTATTGGACCGAAGACCACGTGGCCACTAAAATGTCGGGGCGTCACAACACTCCTGTTGAGGCATTAATCTGATTATTACAACAAAATTCTGCAATGGCTAAATTTCTAGCCCAATCATCCTGATGATAATTAACATAGTGCCTGAGGTATACTTCCAAAGTCTTGTTAGCTCTTTCGGTTTGCCCGTCAGTTTCTGGATGATATGAGGTCGATAATTTGTGAGTGATATTCAGTCGATGGCAGATTTCCTTCCATGTTTTATCGATAAATGCTCTTCCCTGGTCTGACATTAACGAGTCTGGTAGGCCACTGAATCGAACGATATTATCGAGGAACGCCTCAGCCGTTTCTCTTGCCGTAGGCCGTTCCAGGGCAATAATCCACACTCTTTTAGTCAGTCGATCAACAACTTGCAAGATAAATCGATAATCAAAGCCTCTTACTTTACATATTGGCAAGGGTCCCACAAAATCAAGAGTTAAATGCCGGAATGCAGCTTGAGGTGCTGGTAGGGGTTGTAAAAATCCATGTGGCTTCTGTACGGAGGGATTATTTTGTTGACATGCTTCGCAGCCTCTGGCGTACTTGGTGCAATCTTTATGACATTCGGGCCACCAAAATTTTCGGCTCAACAGACTGCACAGGGCAGCGGCTCCTCTATGACCATACATGGGGTTTTCATGCAGCTGATTCAAGATAATCTCACGAAGTACTTCCGGTACGTATTCTTTTCCATTAAGACTGAAAGAAGAATCAGTAAGTGTGCAACTGGCCAGCTGAATATCCTTTCGTTCACTGCTTGGATTTTCAATGTCTCTTCGAGTTCGTCGGCAGAATTCGTCTTCCTCGCAGTGCTTTCTCCATTCGTTCAATGATGGCGCGAACACAGGTGATTCCTCCACGGGGGATAAGTCTTGGGCATTGCTGGTATCAATGCGACGAAGTATATGACATGGTTTAATTAAGACTTGATTCTGGTATTTTGTACGTTCATCTTCAGCTTCTGATGGTTTGTCTCTACTAATTCTCGTCAGGGCATCAGGTTTTCCGCTCTGCTTACCAGGTCTAAAAACGATTTTGAAGTCGTAGTTTGCTAGCAGTTCGCTCCACCGTGCTTGACGGCGATTCAGTTTCTTGGTAGTAGTGAAATGTTCCAAATTCTTATGGTCGGATAAAACCAATGTGCTTGCTTCGACTGATCCTAATTCCGCGGTCCATAATTCAAAAGCGTTTACGATTGCTAATAGTTCTTGTCGAAGATTTCGTAATTACATTCTGCCGGAAGCATTTTCTTGGACATGAAAGCTACCGGACGTAGAGTCCCATCCTTATCATACTGTGATAGTATAGCTGCAGTTACATAGTCAGAGGCATCCGTTTCGAGAATAGTTTGTTTTCTAGGATCAAAGTGGGCCAGCATTGTTTCATCTCGAAATGCGCGCTTGATACTACAGAAAGAACTCTCACAAGCGGAACTCCATTCAAACATGACTTCCTTCTTTGTCAAATGAGTGAGCGGGGCTGCGAGACGTGAAAACTCTGGAATAAACCGACGGTAGAAATTCGCAAATCCAAGGAAACTTTGAACGTCTCGTACAGATCGCGGAGTCGGCCACTCCTGAATGCACGCTACCTTCTTTGGGTCCATAGAGATACCTCTAGTAGATACTATAAGACCCAAATAGGTGACTTGAGTTGTTTCAAAGTCGCATTTCGAGATATCTACCTGTAGACCATGTTCACGAAGGCGTTGCAAGACCGTATTAACATGTTTCCGATGGTCAGCAAGATTTTCTGAATAAATCAAGATATCGTCCATGTAGGCTGTGCAGAAATTATCCAAGAGTCCGCGGAGAGCATGATTGATATATGCTTGAAAGGAAGCGGGACCGTTACAGAGACCAAACGGGAGAACTAGGGGTTCGAAGAGTCCATATCGACAGGTAAATGCTGCCTTCCATTCGTCCCCTTCTTTAATCCGAAGTTTATTGAAAGCCGAGATAACGTCTAATTTTGTGTAAAGTTTAGCTTGAGAAAGTTGACTGAGCGTTTCTGTTATTAAAGGTAGAGAGTGACGGTTCTTTACGGAAATTGCATTCAATCCTCGATAATCAATACAGAAACGGAGGTCCCCATTTGGCTTCTTTACGAACAGAACTGGGGCGGCGACTGGAGACCTAGAAACACGTATGAAACCTTTTGCGAGCTCTTTTTCGAGATACTCTCTCAAGGATTTGAGTTCGTGGAGGTTCATTGAATACGGTCGTGAGGCTGGGGGCATTTTTCCGGGTTGAAGATCAATTGCGTGGTCCCATGGTCGATGAGGTGGTAATTTATTGGCCCGTCCACGGTCGAAAACGTCTAGATATTCATGGTATTGCGCAGGTAAATAAATCTTTGGGTCTGCGTCTTTCGGTAGAACTGTCTTAGTTTGTCCCACAAACATTGTTGGCATTCTTTCCATGGTCGAATCAACTAGTATGTCGAGATCTCGAAGGCTTAGAGCAAAGTATTCGTGATCAACTTGCTGGCTAAGTGCTGAGAATTCTTTAGCAGTTAGTTCACTAAGAGAATTTATTTGTATACCCGAACATAACTTTGGCGTGGTGATGTCGTTACCAGGGCTGTTACTGACAGTCGTTGGATCTACTGAGTTCTCGTATGGCACGGTGGTTTCGAATTGACAGCATGAATTTTGTAAGCATTTTTCACCAAAAGTAATGGTGTGTTCCTCCCAATTGACGTAAGGGTTGTGCTTTTCTAACCAAGGGAGCCCAAGGATTAAGTCGTGCTTGCAAGGATTAGTGATATATGCCTTTAGACTCTCCTTGTGCCTTCCAATATTAAGAGTTAAACTAGCCTCATGTGTGACCAGTGGTCCTCTATTTCCTTCAAATCCAACTAGAAGAACAGGAGAGGGCAAGAGGTTGCAATGGAGGCGAAGGCGTTTAGACAGAGACTCAGAGATGAATGCACAACCAGAAGCGCCGGTATCTACGAGGGAATATATAGTTTCATTTCCTATCTTTGCATTTAAGTACATGTGACGAGAGGAAGATGAACACTCAGGGAGACCCGCATGTCCTACCATTAATGACTCCAACGGGCGACTTTGCGCTGGAGTTAATCTTTTAACAATTCTGGTGCTTCTGTAATATTTTCCAGAAAGATAGGTGTGCCTGAGTCACTTCGTAATGGACAATTTATTGCAAGGTGTCCTCTAGTGTTACACCTATAGCATCGACCTAATGAGCGTCGCGCATCTCTTGCCTGTGGTGTAATACGTCCATCCGGACCCTTTTCCCTTGAAATTGCGTCCAGGTCCATTGCCGATCCACCTTGCGAGGTTGTCAATTCAACCTGGTCACGAGGCCAGGGTGGGACAGCTTGACCCTGATTCATAGGTTTGAATATTGTGGGGTATTTTTTCCCTGGAGACAGCGTGTTTGGAGCGTACATTGTCTTTGGGTATGAAGAGAACGCAGCTCTCATTTCTTGAATTCCGGCGTCTTTTTTCCTGAGGTAGGTCACAAAGGCATGATATTCGGTTGGTGCATCGGAAGAAGAAAGTATTATATCCCTTAGCTTATAGGAAAGTCTACGCTCGAGCATCTTCTTCCAAATACTTTTTTCAGAACACCCATATGTCGAGTCTATGATATTGTCTTCAAATTGGGTGATGAAATCCTGGAAACTCATATTTCGCTGGGTCATTGTTTCCACAGCTCGTGTAGCTTTATCCTCTAGTCCGGGATCTTGACACTGCCGTTTAAGAGCTGCCATAAATTCATTCATTGTGGTTATCTCCGGAGGGGCTGAAGGGTCTTCAAGAAAACGAAAGCAGGATCTCATTTTTATCAGGGCGCCGGGGCCAAGACACTGGTAAGCGAAGCGAACTTTCGATAATTCAGACTGGAAAAGGTGACAGTGGCTTTGGATCTGGTTATTTAGCTGAGAGCAAAACAGACGAAGGGAGCTAGATTTTCCGTCATATGCGCAATAGGAGGGACCGAGAGCCTAGTTGGAATTTCGGTTGAGCTAGGTGTTGTGAACGCGGGCAGTGCTTCAGTCCGTTGATTTGACTGGGCGAATACTTCTGCGACACGGGCTGGATCTAGGGATGATGCGGCGTTCAATGCTCCGGGGACTTGAAGTAAATATTGAGAATTCCAGAATTGTGATGGTATAAGCTGGATACCAACATCTGGAGATTCTGGTCGGGAGGAGGATACGTCATCCATATCGTAGAACTGTGACTGTGGTGACTTGAATGTGCTCGACATAGAAACTGGGAGATAGGTAGTGACGTCTTGTAATTTCAAACTCGAGGGTGCCAAAGGTAGCGTCGGGAGGGTTACTAAGTGGTTTGAGTAACAGCTGAGGAGGTAGGCAAGAGTCAAAGGTATGAATTCGTGATTATAACTAGGTCTAAGGACGAGGGACGAGGGACTAGGGAATCTAGGAATCGTAGACAAGGCCAGTGGAAGACGGAAGACAAGACGTGGCCCTCTACTGCGGCTCTGTCCACTCCATATATACATCATAGTAACCAGAGCAACCTAGGTCTCATAGGGTCTACCTCCTATTACTCGATTACTCAATTTGTAACCCATGGCAACCATTGTGACCCAGTAACCTCTATCCTCAGTTCCTGACAGTCTGATACCTGCAGCTAGGCAAATGTCCAAGAATAACAAGACTTTGTCATTTAGTAGATCATACACGTTGCCGGTATATTTATCTTCAAAGCTGTATATTTTTGTAAAAGCTGCTTGGGTTTGCAAGTCTAGCGGTTCTCGCCCATAGCACTTTCCTTGAGTAGGTAATGAGCGATAAAAGTCGAATGGTTCCTGTGGAATCATTGAACCTATCAGTAGAGGTTCAGCGGTAGGAAGCGGGTACTGAGGTACTGAGGTGCTAGGTTGCCATGCACTTGGTGATCGTCTTGTATTATCTTGCTGCTCGATTGACCGTTGCCTCTGTAAAAGCAGTGTTTGTTGCGGTTGTGGTGCTGGCTGTACTCTTATTTGCGACTTTGACTGTGGCTTTTGATCGTTTTGATCGCTTTGGTTATCGTTACCTTGGGCAAAGGCTTTGACTTCAACTTCTTGCTGGGTACCAATTTTTCTATTTAGAATCAATTTTTTACGGTATTCGAAGAACTGGGATCTTGGGTCTAAGTTAACCTGCTTGATAAGCTCATTGTCGTCCCTGTCTGGTAATTTTTTGGCGGTCAGTAGAGCGAACAATTGCTTGTTGATGTGTCCTACTGTGGGCCCGAGGTAAATTCCATGATTGCGAAGTGCTTGCTTTAAGCCCTTCTGAGCCTCTGACTCGGCAATGCGAAAGTGATTTAGAGTCCAACCTTCAAATTCTTCCTGATATGTAGCGAATAGGTCTTCATCAATCTCTTCATTATTAGTGTAAGATGCGATAGCTTTAGCAATTAATGTAGATGTATGTGCTGTGTCGGAATTTTCATTTATAGGCTTGTCGTATAGTTCCTCTGTGACGTGTCTTATCACAGATTGTCTGATAGGAATCTTCCAATAGCCGACCATGTAAAGGGGCGAGATGCGATGTCAACGTGATAGAGAGTCTGGTGGATGAAGGTTAGGTTTAATTAACTGAACTTGACACAATCTCTATCTGGTGCGCACTTCACTCTATTTGTACATGAAAAGCGAAGCCCTAATACAAGTGCTGTTGAGGATCTAGCCTTGTGAATCAGGCATAGGCGAACTAAAATCTGATCAAATCTCAACATATTCCATCAAGCCCCATACATGCTTGCCCTAGGGGGTTCGGAACTTTCAGGTAGAAGTATCCGGACGTCAATCCAGCAATCTATTATCTAGACCGTGACAGACCAGTTGCTCAGCGTAGGACGAAGGCTGAACACCTGTCAGTGGTGTCCTCTATGAACCTGGGGGTGAAAAACTCCCCCAGAGCCGAGATTCAGTCACGACAAAGGGTGAAGTCGAGAGTTTTCGTCGAGTTGGCGATCGGGAGGAGTAGTGTTGGCTCATATTGGTCGAAAATCTGACTTGCAGAGATTTCATGACTGCACAACTCAACGAAATCAATCATCTACGCCCCAGATATAAACCGCAGACAGGCTAAAACCTGTCTGATGTTTGCATCACAACAACCGACACTTTCAAGATATTAATTTCTTTCTCTGGAAAATCATTCCCAGCCAAACTCATCTCGCGGCCCTCTCCACAATCATCTCACCACCTACCAAAGCTATCCCAAACCTCCAAAAGTCAAATCGCCAATAAAGAAATAAGAAGATTTCCCACACTCCGTAACTGCCAGTCGCTGTGAAGGTACGGTCGAAATACCGGCCTTGAATGCGTCCTCATCTCGGCCAAGGGCACCAACAACTCGACCTATGACGAATCGCCACCGACGAAATACGCACGACATTTCGCCGGCATACTAACTAGAGCATTCGACAAAGGCTGGGGCACCGGTGCCTCGGTCTTGAGCCCTCAGTCGCGTTTTCGACCTCCACGGTTAGGGGTACGGCAGCAACGGGGCAAGGCCGGAGTGGTGGACATTCAACAAAGTTTCTAGGATGACGAGGTTGACTAAAGGACAAAGGGATGCTGTATGGGGGAAAATAGGGAATATAAACCGAGGAGGCCTTGGTGGGAGACTGGATGAGGCCTCCATTGAAGAAAACGACCCCTGGATGAGATGAGGAGATGCTGAGATGAGCCAAATCTGGGACTGAATTGGAGGGAAAAGTTACAGATGGCGAAGGTGTCAAGGGTTCGGGCGCGTGATGGCCGAGGCTGAGGAGGAATTTGCGCTTTGGCGCGGCAAAAGAGGGTTCTCTGGACGGTTGGGCTTGACATGATTCAACACATGGGTGAAGTCTGAGATGGTCCGGTCATTTAGGTGGGACGAGGTAGATATACTTAATGGTAGTCAACCTGATCCAGCCCGGCTCCACTCGTGCTTAAGCTCCAGTAGGAGTGCGACGGGAACCAATGTACCTAGCACGTAAATGAACAAAACAAAACAAAAACACTCCCCAGCGCCCTGGACGGCACAAAAGAAGTTGGGCTAAGCTACCATACAGCAATCACGCTCTGTCAAGACTTTTCTGACATTTCAGCACGAACTTCGGGAAGGAGGCTAGGAAGGTAGAGGGTGAATTCCCCGAGGTGCACAAAAGTCTGCAGCGCCCAGCTGGCCGGCCTCTTTGAACGCTTCAGAAGGGACACTATGTCTCAAGGCACTGTATTATCGGTATTCCGTAGGGTACGAGTTGGGTACAAGTAGGTTATAGATGTGGAGGATAGTGGTGATTCCTAAGAGTAGGAGGTATAAATCAGCGTGAGGTATAGGGTTCACGGAAGAGGTAAAGGTAAAGTAAGTAAGGGTTGAGGATGGTACAATATCGGCGGTCTTCTTTAGAGAAGAGATAAGTAGGTGAACAATAGGTATGAGTATAAACAGAAGATGTTGCGTGAAGAAGAATACTTCTTCACGCTGAGTATATATGTACATCAGATAATAGGACAGCCCTAAGCACTGTCTCGAACAGTGATACTACGTAATTCCTATGAAACGACCCTATGTTCCTGAGTATGTCCTAATTGTTTAGGAACTCAATCTAACACTGTGTTTTTTTTTGGCATGGAACTCCCCATGAAACACCATCCTAGCTTCTACTGCGTTTATCCATGAAAGATAGCCAAGAAGAATCGCATCCGAATCGAAGTCGAAAGCAACCTCAAGCATATCTCCATTTGATGACCTCTCGACAATTCCTTTCTTACTATTCTCATCTCAGTCCTCAACCTCTTTCCAACCACGCCTCATCTCGCCTCAACGACCAATAAAGAAGTTACTCCAATTGCAAACAGGAGCTTGCCCCATTGATCACTGGCCATCATTCACTACAAATTTACGACGCTACGTATACCTGCAAGGAGGAAATTAAGTCATAATATACAAAGCTGGGTCATGCTTTATGTGGGACTGATGCTCTGATGGGGCTCTACATCTTGAGGAAGGATAGGCAGCTGAAATGTGGTGCGAGAGGGGGAACAGGTCTCTGAAGATCTTGCTGGGACTGACATTTTCGAAGGGTTTTCAACTTTGGAGCGTTTGTGGGCGCCAAGACCGAGATTTCGGCTAATTAGCCAGGAGGATTTCTTTTGTCAATGAGTCAACGGCACTCCCCAGCGCCCTGGACGGCACAAAAGAAGTTGGGCTAATCTACCATACAGCAATCACGCTCTGTCAAGACTTATCTGGCATTTCAGCACGACCTTCTGGAAGGAGTTGGAAGGAGGCTAGAAAGGCAGAGAGTAAATTTCCCGAGGTATCCAAAAGTCTGCAGCGCCCAGCTGGCCGGCCTCTTCGAACGCTTCAGAAGGGTCACTATGTCTTCGGATTTAGTCCTAATGTCGGTATTAGGAGATCCCCGCACCCAGTGGTTTTTGCGATTTTTCCCGGCTGCCGTACACCCGCAAATGGCCATCGTTACGTTGGCTGGAGAGGGGAGATAATGAAGGGCAAAGGACTCCTCTAAGTGTATGATGAAATGAGGGCTTGTGAGGGGTGGTACTGTTTGAGGGGAGCTCTATGGGAGGCATAGGAGGGGATATACTACTGGCATAGGTATCCCTGGCCTTTAGGCAGAGAGGACCTGCATGTCCTACATAGTCATAGACTCAGACAGGACAATAAAATGAAAATGAAATAATTATGTCCTCCCCCCAATAGTCGAATGGTAGAGCTGAGATCTGGAGACAAGCCAAAGATCGGTTCTACGAAGCAATGATAAATAATCCTGGAGACATCAAAAGGGTAAGACAGTGGATATTAAATAATGGGTAGATAGAGCAATTCCAAATGACAAAGGCTGTCGAAATGCTGCTGAGGGAAAGGAACAGGTCGAGTAATGCTTGGGGCGATTAGAGATGATCGGGTTGATTATTATGCATGGCAATACAGTGTAACTGCGCTTCCTGAAGAAAATATGTGAAAATAAAGACAACAAGCAGAAAGTTGTGGGAGGTTTTGCCATAAAGGTTTCCTCCAGTGTAAATTTTACAGATTTTAGACACTTACATGGGCCCTTAGGGCGCCAAATCATGATAATGAAATCAAATCAATTGATCTTTTATTATTTTTAATATTTTTTAATGTAGAACCCAATTACTTCTAAAGTTGAATACCATCCCCATTAATTTCGATTTTCACGGAATATCATTGGATAATCCACTTGCTCGCATAACTAGTTGACGAACTAGATATGGGCCTACATGAAGACCAAACCAATCAAATCCATAGTTACAGGGATCTCAACTCAGTCATTTTCACCCATATATCTTTTCTGCCCATGAGAAACTGTGGGGAGGGCAAGACTGAACACCTGTACGTGGTGTCCTCTACGAACCTGGGAGTGAAATATTCTCCCAGAGCCAAGTTCAGTCAAATTTCGCAATACCGATTAAGTTGGCCCACGAGGCAATAATTCAATATTCTCCGCCACGTCAAATTTTCGCTCCCAACGAGTTCGACTCCTACCCAAGTCTCATCAAGTCTACAAGTACGACCAAGTACATCCTCGTTCCAATGACCACTCTTCTCATCAACTATTCTCTGGCCTCATCTAGCCGCCAAATACACGTCCACGCCGATATTTACACCCGACGGAGGAAGCAAAGCGCGGCGCACAAATCTGGGAGACAGTTCTTTGGGATGGACGTGAGAGGGATTGGGACAAGTTTACAAGATGACACTGAGGATGGATACAATCTCGACGGGCGTGTAATTTTGAATTTTGGCAAGGAGTTTTACGAATTGAGCTTTGTGCGCGCCAAGACTTCGCTTGCGAGAGTGCAGCGGACACTGTAACAACACGCAAACGATGGAAGGTGTCGTGGTCCGCCTCCTGGTGGTGTTCTCCGGTATAGTTTGAGTAGCCTAGGCACCTACTCCACTTGGGAAGGAGACACCTTAGACTACATTTCGCGCGGAGGAAATTCAGAGGATGATGAAGGCATGTCTGGATAACTCAGGGTTTTTGAGACGTTCCCCTGAGTGGGTATTCACGGATGAGGGTTGACTTGGGGTGAAGAAAAAGCCGCCATAACTTCGCAGTGGTACTCGCAAATGAAATCCGAGGCACGAGTGCTCTTACTGTAAATTGAGTCATCTTTTCTATATATTTTCTCTGATATTGTGTCATAGCTAGATAGCTGCATACGCAATTAAAATCTGATGAAAAAAAAAAAAAAGAGAAACTGTGGGTAGGTAGCAGGGGTCGAAGTCTCGGCTTGGCGTCCCACTGAACGTTAATTAACAAAGCAAACAAGTATAGAATTTGAAGAGGAGGACGCAGAAGCCTGAGCCGGTCTTCAGCTGCTGCCAGATAGACAGACGCAGCCAGTGCAGACGACGCAAGCATACATACACCATTTGATGCACAATCGCCGACAGAAACTGGTGGAAGACTGGTGGAATAAGTTGGGTCCAGACAGATATCATATAAGGATGTAAAAGAACGGTACGCTAGCTTCTCGCAATCTTATGTTAAAAATGAGTTTATTTTCTATCTAGAGAAGAAAGTCGTAGCTACGAAAGGATTTGGCTAATATGAACATTACACGACGTGTCACTTATGAGTCTTTACTAAGCAGGGTTGAGGCTTTTCCCAAAATAGGTACAACGCCTATTCGGAGCCGGATAAACGAGGCCACAGCCTGTAACAAAGGAGATAGTTAAACGGTCCTTTGCAGCTATTGATGGTGACATGAATTATTTGATGATGATTGTGATTGAGATAGATTTCTATATCGTTTATAATACATGATATCCTCATGTTCTATACCTCGAGCCAAGCAACCAGATTATTTTCCTCCAGATCCAGATTCATCAGAATAATTACTTACTCAGTAAAATTCTCCTAGTCTCAGTTGTATGTTTAGGATCTTGACTAGGTTTCTAGTAACTAGTAAATGATGTTTCTCCTATCACTGAGACATAGTCATGGTTGATACAACAGGTACAAACGATGAATCGTGTCTCTACATGACATATAAAGACCTGTACTTACAGATACGACTTCGAAAACCACCAGAACTAGGGCTTCCTAGACGATTACTCCATAGGCTCCTGGCAGCAAAATCAGGCCATGGGGACTTGCGAACTATCATCGCCGCCTTAACCACAAAGATGCCAAACTGGAATGCGTCTGTGGACAAAGTACAACGCCAACCCATTTTGTCCGGTGCCGGAAGAATGCTGCTATAATGCACAGGTTGAGAAGTTCCATGACCGTGGAGGACTTTACCAACCAACTCCTTGGACTGGAAGGTCTCGGGAAGTTCATAGAATTTGCAAGGATTACCCGCTGCTCTGGAAGCATGGATGCAGACCCGCCCTCAGCTGGATGCGCGGGCTGGAGTGATTATTTAGTCAGGACGAGAGAAATGACTGGAGGGGCATAGGATGAGAAATGCTAGCACCGCTCCTACATGGTAATTTGTTCTATTTTATTTGGTTCTTGTTTGTTGTAATCAGAGTCACATTGTGACAGTGTGGTGGGAACGAGTAGGGCATAGCTATATAGGATGATCCTTACCGAGCCCACCAGTCCCGTGCCATAAGGCGCTGGGCTGGTGCCTGGGACCGTAAATTAAATAAATTAATCAATCAATCAAGTAGAGCATTTCCTTAGCAATTGAAGGCAGGATCTTAGGAACATGTCCGAAAAGAGAGATAACTTAATCCTTCCAATCAAACTACGTTAAGCTCATCATAATTTAGGGTTAATACTTCAAGTACAAGTCGTGGATTGCATGACTGATCCTTAATTAACACATCCATGGGCTAGATTTTGAGCGGCTAAACTATTTCCCCCGATGGATGTAAGATAGTCAGACAACGGCAAATGGTTAATTGATGTGCGAAGAAATCATTAATTTTACTTTCGATCTAATAAGTGTACCTTGCCATAATATAATTGGCTCGGACGCTTGATATTCTCCTTTGAATTGTTTAAATTAATTTATTGGCAGTTTTTTTCTATTAGTCTACTCAACTTAGATGTAATTTCTTTCCAAGTTCCGCAAATTTTAGAAAAGCGGCCATAATCAAGAGGCTTCCACATAGATTCGCTCGTAGCAATCTGTTTTTTTATTGCTCTTTTGGCTATCCAGAATTTCTTACAGGTCTTCAGACAAAGATGTGGATTAATTACAGCGTTACTCTTGCAATATCTTGGTTAATACTTCAAGTCAACTGTGATGACATCCCAGACTCCGATATGTACCTTCCGGCCGGAATCAATGGCTTCGTATGTGATTTAGAATTTCATTCTATCGATCATGTACGGGATGTAGCCAAGAGAGGTGTCGAGGCATTTTTCTCTAAAACAATGTTTGGAAAATTTCCGACAACATTCGAAGATACACAACTATTTAATGTGAAATCAGACATCCTTCTCTCATGGCCTATTATATCCAGTAGATTATTTTATACTAGTAATAAATCAATTCCTCTCTGTTCTATTTCTATATTTAATGACTGAAACTGAATCAAAGTTTAGGGAACCCAGGGAAATCTCGCCTTATCATAAACACTAGAGGTCAAATCATGGGCATAGTTATGATAACCTCCAAAAAGCCAGCTCATAAAATTAGTTACAAAAAATGCATACCGGTACGCAGGTATCTCGAAGAGAATAATGAAGAGCAAACCTTGTCAAATAAACGTTGGGGTCTAGCTAATCCTACGTTTGGATACAATTGTGGCGAGAAGTTTTTTCCAAAATCCATGCTAAACAGTATCGTAGGACCAGATACAATTAGATATCATCAACAAAGACTAAGCGGAAAATTCAAGCTCCACAGCCTCCAAAAATACAGCGGCGATGAATTCGGCGGGGTTGATCTTTACTGTTACCCTGTTCAACAAAGAATATCCGAAAAACCGAGCTCTGGTATTTGTAATCCGCATCATTGGTCTCTCCTCATTCTAACGACTCGTTGCTAGGTCCGCCTGGTAAATATCGAGCAGTCTTTGACATGAGCAATGGTGAATTCAAGGGCATCATCAATTTAAAAGAGAGAAATGAAAAATGCGTCACTGTGTGGGATGTATCATCCATCTCATCGAATAATATTTACATCTCACCATCTACTTTAGACCTCGATAGAGTTCAAGATAGTATTTGGCCTCAGACTTGCTTTGGACATAAGTTCAAGACAAAAATAATATGGCTCTATTTAGAGTTGGCCCTGAAAAATCGGATGCCTACTTTGAATGAAAGTAATCCTAATTTACCAATTGAAGACCAGGCATTAAGAGATATCTTGCTATTGAGACCTGAAGAAACCAAAAAAGACTGTAAATTTTCCTGATAAGCTCTTCCTAAAATCTGATTTTGACTCAAATTTAGCGAAATATCACGTTTTCGCGACAGGTCATAACACCAACTTTGACGTTTTCAGCCTTTACCTTGTTCGACCAACGAAAGATAAATCGGGATCTTTTAAACCATGTCTGCAGTTTCCTCGCGATGATATTAAACGTTTACAGAAATATATCGGAGATAAACACAACCCCGAGGAAAGCCTTTCCATAGACCACTGATAGTCTGTTAACCTATGCCTGGTTTGGTATGTTGGGGAACGACTGGATCTAATCAAAGGCAGTCTAATATCGATATATGTGAATGATGTCTATTTCTAGCCATTTAAGGAGATGACGATGATGTTTCTATTTACTTCGCCTGTTTTATTGTAATACCCTAAACAGCTTGAAGTGTAAAGTAAATACCTCTATCATGACTGCTTTTTGTTGGACAACTTCTATACCAAAAGATTAAACTAAGTAGCCATGAAGCTGTAATGGCTGAACATAAACTTGAGCTGTGATACTGTCAAGGACGTAGACGGTAACGTTTGAAATTTGGGTCTTTGGAAAGTCTTTCACAACTAAACGTGTGACGGAAGCCAAGTTGGTGATGATTAGTTTGATGTAGTAAAGTCTGTGAACAAGATAGAGAAATCCAATTACAATTCCAAGGTACTTTAATAGTGCAACAGACACTTAAAAACAGGCAACGATGGAAGATGTTTTGGTCCGCCTTCTGGTCGTCATGTGTTGTGATGTACAATATTAATGGGTGTATAAGCCAGGAGGTGTCACGTGAACAGAGTTAAGTGGGACAAGTAGGGCACAGCGTAGGATTAGCCGAAGCGCACATGCATGGTATAATGTGTACTTCACCAGCAATTGTAGACAGTAGTTGTGTACCATCTCCTTCATCACATAGATTCCATATAGACATTATATACACGTCTCAATATATACTCTGTCCCATATAATATCACGGTCCAGACTCCACGACGTCACTCATAACCTCGTAATCATAACAGGTTATGAGCCCGGGCTCTTCTAATCATCCCGACAATATCCAAAATATGTCGACCAGCAACAAGAAAGTGATCCTGGAGTCAGGAGTTTCGTTTAGCAGATGGAAGTCAAGCCTGCTCTCGAAACTATCAAGGCGCAATGTCATTGGACATGTGTTCCAAGACCTTGAAGATATAATTCCAGCTACTAGGCCCGCACGGCCGATAAGGCTGGAGATGGACACTGAAAGCTCGTACGCTGAAAAAGAGAAGACGTACAGAGAAAAGGTTCAGATATGGAAGATGGGCGAATTTGAGGCCAAGGACATCATCATGGAAAGGCTTCCAGCAGAGACCTGGCCCGAAAATCACGAGCACCTAACAGCCTCGGAGCTCTACAAGGATATCGCTCAGTCAAGAGAAGCAACGGCGGTTGCGCCTTACGTTGCCGCATTGGAATCTTTCATGAGTGTCAGATTTGCCAGCACAGTAGACGACTACTGTAACAGATTTTTAACGCAGTACCAGAGTCTATGCAACTCGTCGACTGCAATGATGGAGTATAGCCAAGCACCAGCCGATCCCAAAATCAACAATTATAAGATTCCAAAAGAGGTCGCAGCTGGGATGTTCCTCATTGGCACAAAGGACATCGAGTGGTTAAGTAACTGGCGGGACACAAAGGCTATCGGGCCCGATAATCGCCTAACATCCCTTGAAACAATGATGTCGACCATTCGCACAGCTGGAGGAAACAGACCACAGAATCAACCGAGAATGCTAGCTGCATCAGAGCCTGTCGACAGTGTTGATCCAGAAGCAATGTGCCTCCGCTGTCGGCATAAGCATAAGAACAGAGACTGTTTCAGACAGCATCCAGAGCTTCGCAATGATGAAAGAGGGAGAGGCTGGCCACAGGGCAGAGGGAAGAACGTGGATAGGAGAGGCAGACTGAAAAATGTCGCTAAAGCAGAGGTTAAATTTGAGGAAAGTAGCGAGGACGAAAGCGGTTTAAACAATGGTACCATGTTATCAGCTGCAGGAAGAAGCAAGAATCAATTCCCATACCTCTATGACACTGGTGCATCGCACCACTTCTTTCGTGACCCAAATATCTTTGAAACAATGCGCAAACGTGCCAGCCCGTTTAAATTTGATCAAGCAGTCGGGGAAATGTCGCTGACAAGTCAAGGAACTGCAAATGTCAAGATAGGAAAGTTGAAGATGCGATTACGCGATTGTCTCTACTCGCCCACATCATCATCCAATATTGTTTCAGCAGGTAAATTGCAGAGATTTGGTAATATATACGCCGATCCGTTTAAAGGACTGCTTATACAATACCATAATGGAAAACCCCATAGAGCTGTAGCCCGTCTCGATCAAAAGAATGATGTAACTTACATTCGTCCGCTTTATGATGACAACGAAGTATCAATAGCAGCACCAGGTGTTGCAAGAGTACCAAGAACGTCTGTCACACAGCGATGGCACGAAAGATTGGGACATACTGGACAAACAATCCTAAAGCGGACAGCCGAGTGCTCGAAAGGGCTGGAAGGAATTGATGCTTCCGAATTGGGGACATGTGAAACCTGTCATCTAAGCAAAGCCCAACGCTTCATTTCGCGAGAGCCAAGGTTAACCCCGAACAAACCCCTTGATGAAGTATTTGTTGATACAGTTGGAAAATTAACCTCATCAACCACAGGCAAACAGTACGCCGTGATCCTCACAGATGCCAAAACTCGTATGCGATGGGTGCTAACAACTGAAACAAAAGATCAGATAGCTCAACTATTGGTACAGTGGGTGAAATTTATGCACCATCAGTACGGAAAAAGGATTCGCACAATCTTCAGAGATGGAGGAACAGAGTTTCTTAAAACTAGAGATTATTGTGAGGAACATGGTATACGGACTGATGTCTCGGCCCCAGACACACCTGAACAGAATGGCGCGTCCGAGGCTGCAAATAAAGTAGTACTTAGGGTTGCAAGATCTTTGCTGATAGACGCCAATATGCCACCATGTTACTGGCCGTGGGCAATTCAACACGCATGCTTTCTGGTCAATAGATTATATTGCTTGAGGACAAAGATGGTCCCAATAATCGATTTCTTAAAAGGGCTTGAGCAACCCCATCCAGAGAAAATTAACTTCACTAATCTGCCTCGATTTGGCTGTCGAGCCTACAAGTTGATTAGCCCAAAACCTGGTAAGTTTGAGCCGAGGGCCGAAAAGGGGTGGTTTATGGGCTTCCAGCCAAACAGTAGCAAAAACTATGTTATATTTCATCCTCATCAAACTCCTGTTAAAGGGTGGAAGTGGGTCGAAAGCGTCACACCCCATGCGACATTCAATGAAGATGTAGTATTTGGAGAAAGACTGCCATCAGCAGATCAGCAGAAAAACAGCAGCTACTGGGGCAACGAGCGCTCAATATTTACAAACCCCTATCACCCTAATGAGGATCAGAGCGATAATAACATCAGTGTGAACCAGCCCCTGTATCAAACACAAGACGTTCACACAGCAAGACCAGAGGACCATACACAGTCAACAAAGCAAGGGGATCAAACAGTAATTGAGCCAGAAACCCCCACAAGCAATCAAGCGCCAGACGTGCCATGTATATCAAGAGAAACATGGGCACATTTAGATACAAGCCCAAAGTCACTGCCCAATGATGATGTAGAATCTCAGTCTGGATCAGAATTTCAACCTCCAGATCAAATTTCGAACAGAAATAAAAGCCCAGTCCAATTGAATAACCCAGAGTTGGACCAGGGGGAGTTAAATATAGGGGAATCTGATCAAATTCCAGACCATCAAGATTTAAACCAAGCAAGCCCAAGTGATCAAGCATTAGTTCAGGGGGAGTCAACTCTTGAAATGGTTCCAGAAGAAAAATATGACTTCATAATGACTGGCTGGGATCCAGCTCCCATAGCTGGACAGAAACGACTACATTCACCAGAAAGGAGCGAGGAAGTAAGCGTCAAACATCACGGCGAGTTGGTGCGCACAAAACGTGGAAGGCTAGTCAAAAAGGTAGACTACTATAAGCTCCATCATGGAATGGCAGCCCGTCCAGTTAGAGATCCCACAACGTGGGAGGAAGCCATGAAGTGCTCTGAGGCTCGTCAATGGAGGAAGGCAGCTGAAGAAGAATTTCGCTCTCTGAAAGAAACTGGAGCCATTAAGATCATTCATCGAAGCAAATTACCAGATGGCCGCACACCGTTGAAATGCAAGTGGGTCTTCAAAAAGAAATTCCTAGCAGATGGTAGCCTAGATAAATGGAAAGCGAGATGTACCGCAAAGGGTTTCACGCAGCGGCCTGGTATTGACTACCACGAGACATTCGCACCAACCCCTAGACCAGAGACAGGAAGAATAATGCTTGTACTAGCTCATCAATTTGGCTGGTATAGACGCCAAGGAGATGTACCAACAGCGTTCCTCAACCCTGATCTAACCATAGACCTGTTCATGGAAATGCCTAAAGGATTTGAAAAAGAAGGATGCATCCTACATCTCCGCAAAGGCCTGTATGGGCTAAAGCAAGCAGCCGCCTTATGGTATGACGATGTAAAATCCACCTTGGCAACTTTGGGCCTACATCCAACACACTCAGATGTGTGTCTCTATGCAAATGACCAAAGGGATCTATTTGTACTTCTACATGTCGATGACTTCCAGATCATGGGACCAAGTCTCGCTAAGATAAATAGCATCATGCAGGCTTTGCACAAGAAGTACAAGCTGAAGTCTATTGAGACAAGCAAATTCCTCGGGATAAACATCAAACAGGTTGAAAAGAATACGCTTGAGCTCTCTCAAGGTCAATACGCTCGCAATCTACTTGAAAGACACGGACTGGCAGAATGTAAACCGGCAACGTCACCAATGGAACGACTCATGGAACCGAATGACACACAAAGCTCAGCACAATTGAGAACAGAGTATAACTCAATTGTCGGAGGTCTCCAATATCTGGCCAACAACACGCGGCCTGACATAGCATTTGCGGTAAATCATCTTGCAAGGTTTCTGGTCAACCCTTCTTTTGAACATTTTCATGCAGCCCGCAGGATTCTCAGATACATTGCACAAAAGCCTGACAAGGGCATAGTTTTCACCAAAGGAAGTGGAAAGCCAACCCTCGAAGCCTACTCAGATGCGGACTTTGCGGCTGATCCATCTAGTAGTAGATCAACATCCGGCTCACTGATTAGATTGGTATCTGGACCAATATCTTGGAAATCACACATGCAGCGAGAGGTAGTCCTCTCTACCACCGAGGCCGAGTATCTTGCCGCCACAGAGACATGTCGTCAACTCCAATGGGTAAAGTCGCTGTTTGAAGAATTGAGGATTACAAATCTGATTGAAGGAGCCGAACGTACAGCTTTGTACGTAGATAACCAATCAGCTATCTCGCTGATCAAAAATCACGACAACCATAAGCGTTCTAAGCATATAGCTCTAAGGAATTGTTATTGCCGAGAACAATATCAGGCAGGAAAGATTTCCGTAGCATATGTCAAATCTGCAGACCAACTGGCCGATAGCTTAACAAAAGTCAAGTCCCCAGTACAGATCCACTAAGATCCCGTGTCACACTGGTCGTTACCGACAGGGGGAGTGTTGTGATGTACAATATTAATGGGTGTATAAGCCAGGAGGTGTCACGTGAACAGAGTTAAGTGGGACAAGTAGGGCACAGCGTAGGATTAGCCGAAGCGCACATGCATGGTATAATGTGTACTTCACCAGCAATTGTAGACAGTAGTTGTGTACCATCTCCTTCATCACATAGATTCCATATAGACATTATATACACGTCTCAATATATACTCTGTCCCATATAATATCACGGTCCAGACTCCACGACGTCACTCATAACCTCGTAATCATAACATCATGCCCCCGAACTAAAGTTTGGGTAGCCTGGACACCTACCTCGCTCTAGAGAGGGAGGACTGTGAGGCCATATCTTACGCGACGGTTATATACAAGATGACAAAGGCACGGAAGGGTAGCCAAAGGTTTTTCCTGTTTTCCCTTTGTTGGATATTAACGGTTGAGGGAAGGGTGAAAGTGTCTAGCACCAAGGTCCCGAGTGGTATCAGCAAATGCATATAGTACATGAGTGGTCCAAATGTCAAACTCAGTTATCGTCATATATAGTCGTCGGGGAAGCCAGTCTTCTCCGTGTCAAGCTCTCTGAGTGCACAGTGTGCGTGTGTTTGTGTTTATTGTACTACTTGAGTCATAGACGATCTAGCATATTGGGCTTTTCTCTGACCCAGGCCACACCTTGTACAGTGCTCCTAGCCTTTTTTGTTGCTTAATAGAGCACAGAAATATTGCCCATGATGAATATCCATTCAGCTCAGCATTTACCCGCGTAATTTTGCTGTCTTTTTCACAGGACCTTCTAACCAGAACAAAAAATGGTAGCAATAGAAACTACGTGCGCGGGAAGAAGTCTCAAATAACCTACAGCCTCAGCCAGGCGAGGCCTAGATACCGGGACCACAGGAGGTGCTCATATTCATCTGTACCTCCCTTCTTTGTAACAATTGAGGCCAACTTGTTTCAATCCACCATCTCTGTAGCGGGTGTTGGGTTTGCTCCGGAATCTCATCAGATAGCTTCTCCTGCATGAACAAGGGAGGTTAATGAGAAGGGCTTCGACCCTACATCAGAAAGATCGTATCAAATTAATTGTAATGGGCTTGATAGCAGTAATGGTCATTGGAAATCTTTTCTGTACATTTTCTTTGATATTGTGTCATAGCTAGAAAGCTGCATACGCAATTAAAATCTGATGCCAAAAACAAAAAAAAAGGTCATTGGAAAGCGCCGCCAGCTCATATTTGTTGTCCTGATTATTTTCCACGTTCATAACTATTTTCATATTCGCGTCATTATGCCAAGCTGTTGTAATGGAAGTTTTGTAGAGAAGCTTAAGCTGTTAGGCTTGTCTTTATATCACCTAGTGAAGCGAGTTGGGAGATTGAAGAGTCTGAAAACTATGGTGGAGAGTTGTGGATTAAACCCACTTAGTATCAGAGCCAAGTTCAGTCAAATTTCGCAATACCGGACAAGTTGGCCCACGAGGCAATAATTCAAAATTCTCCGCCATGTCAAATTTTCACCCCCAGCGAGTTCGATTCCTATCCAAGTCTCACCAAGTTTACAAGCACGACCAAGTACATCCTTGTTTCAATGACCAAACCTCTCATCAACTATTCTCTGGCCTCAGCTAGCCGCCAAATACACGCCCACGCCGATATTTACACCCGACGGAGGAAGCAAAGCTTGGCGCACAAATCTGGGAGACAATTCTTTGGGATGGGCGTGAGAGGGATTAGGGCAATTTCAAAAGATGATGCAGAGGATGAAAACGATCTTGACGGGCGTGAATTTTAGAATTTTGACAACGAGTTTTCGAATTGAGCTTTATACGTTCGCCAAGACTTCGGTTGCGAGAGTGCAGCGGACACTATAAAAACACGCAAACAATGGATGGTGCCGTGGTGCGCCTCCTGATGGTTGTCTTCTGATATAGTTTGAGTAGTCTGGGCACCTACTCCACTTGGGAAGGAGACACCTCAGACTACATTTCGCGCGGAGAAGGTTCAGAGGATGATGAAGGCATGTCTGGATAACTCAGGGTTTTTGAGACGTTCCCCTGAGTGGGTATTCACGGATGAGGGTTGACTTGGGGTGAAGAAAAAGCCGCCATAACTTCGCAGTCGTACTTTCAAATGACATCCGAGGCATGAGTGCTCTTCTTATATATTGAATTATCTTTTCTGTACATTTTCTCTAATATTTTGTCATAGCTAGATAGCTGCATACGCAATTCAAATCTGATGCAAAAAAAAAAAAAGCCACATCCATAGTGACTTTTTGTTTTCTTTTTGCATCAGATTTTAATTGCGTATGCAGCTATCAAGCTATGACAAAATATTAGAGAAAATGTACAGAAAAGATAATTCAATATATAAGAAGAGCACTCATGCCTCGGATGTCATTTGAAAGTACGACTGCGAAGTTATGGCGGCTTTTTCTTCACCCCAGGTCAACCCTCATCCGTGAATACCCACCCAGGGGAACGTCAAAAACCCTGTGTTATCCAGACATGCCTTCGTCATCCACCGAATTTTCTCCGCGCGAAATGTAGTCTAAGGTGTCTCCTTCCCAAGTGGAGTAGGTGCCCAGACTACTCAAACTATATCAGAAGACAACCATCAGGAGGCGCACCACGGCACCATCCATCGTTTGCGTGTTTTTATAGTGTCCGCTGCACTCTCGCAAGCGAAGTCTTGGCGCACACAAAGCTCAATTCGTAAAACTCCTTGCCAAAATTCAAAATTACACGCCCGTCGAGATTATATCCATTTCCAGCATCATCTTGTAAACTTGTCCCAATCCCTCTCACGTCCGTCTCAAAGAACTGCCTCCCAGATTTGTGCGCCACGCTTTGTTTCCTCCGTCGGGTGTAAATATCGGCGTGGGCGTGTATTTGGCGGCTAGCTGAGGCCAGAGAATAGTTGATGAGAGGTTTGGTCATTGAAACAAGGATGTACTTGGTCGTGCTTGTAAACTTGGTGAGACTTGGATAGGAATCGAACTCGCTGGGGGTGAAAATTTGACATGGCGGAGAATTTTGAATTATTGCCTCATGGGCCAACTTGTCCGGTATTGCGAAATTTGACTGAACTCGGCTCTGGAAGAATATTTCACTTCCAGGTTCGTAGAAGGCACCACGTACAGGTGTCAGTCTTGCCCTCCTATGGATGTGGCTAGTAATACTAAAACCTTGTTTTATTCCATGTTAATGCGACGCTTCATTGCCAAGTAGCGCCAATTTCCACCCTTCTCACGTCTCCACAAAAGAAATCCGATAAACGAGCAACCCCAACCTCAAGATCCAGGTATTCAAACCTTAACTGACCACAGCTAGCTTCATGATCATTGTGCCAGGGAGATGTGCAAAGCGATTGAGACGATATAGACTACGAGAGCGAGTCTGATTTCGATCTCTCATCCAAGTTATGACAACGGTGTTTCTCAATCTCGGCCCTCAAAATTCTACAGTGAAAACCGGAGGTTGGAAGGGGACATCGCTGACAGGTGTTATGTTTTCATCCCCCATTGATACTGTATGGGCAAGTTGACGACAGCTCACTCAAATAAACATGGGATTTCATGTTTTTCCCCCTGTTGGGTGGCCACGGAAGGGACTAGATGCAGAAAAGGTTAACTACGAGTGATATCTGCGAATGAAGTCTGAGAATGTTCCAGTCGCCAAATTAGGGCATTGTATGACAAGATTCACATCTCCCGAATATATCTACATGGGATCTTTGGACGCCAAATCAGGATAATTGCTTAGTTTAATTTACTCCTGCTCGACGTTAGACCTTGGTGGGCAACCTATCCTTATTAACTATCAGTATATTTAGGACCCTGCTAGCTAATATAACTTCGAAGTTAGTCGTGCCCGGCTGGCCGGCTCCTGAGGATACTGTAGAAGGGTAGAATTATCTTCAGATTTAAGGATGTTTTCGGAATTAGGAAAGCCAAGCGCCCAATGGTTCTTATGATATTCCTCAGCTGCCATACACCCGCAAATAGCTATTGTTTTGTCCGCTGAAGAGGGGAGATGATGACGGGATAACTGTTACTCTAAATTTGGTCTCAAATGAAGGCTTTGAGGTATTAGCCCTGGATAGAGGTCGTTATGGGGGCACGGATATTTCCGGCACACAGGTAGAAAAAACCTAGATGCCCAGGTCTCGTCATATACTCAAACACATACTAACCATAAGTAGCCGCCAAATTCGAATTTCGTCTTGGTCTACTCAATCATTGATGTATATCTTGTCTCAAATTAGAACCATAGCACTACAACTAGAATATATAAATTGTAGGCTGTACCTCTGATTAAGCACCCAATAGTAGGATTCTGTGCGGCCAAACCATACCATTCGTGGACACTCAAGTATTCAAATCCAGAGTAACGATCATGAAATTAGTTAGAACCTGATTCATTTGCTGCTAATTCAGTGGGCAGATAAGGTCAATTATGGGCTGACTCGAATGCTTAATCTTTTGGTCTTATAAGCACATATTGGTAACTTGGCGGTCTCTATCTTACCATTTATTTAAGGTGTAATTTTATCCCAATTCTTGCAAAAATCGAGAAACAGCTCTACCGTCACAAAGTCTTCAGACATATGCGCTCGTCGCTGCATTTCTGTGAATTTCTCAACTCGAAATCTGAGGCTACTATCTAGCTGTCTGGTGAAGATGCGAACAATTTTCGGCATATCCCTTGCAATAACTGGGCTAATTCATTCAATCAAATGTACAGATGTCCCATACTCGGACTTGTATCTTCCAGATGGAACCAATGGCTTTGTGTGTCAAATGGATATATTTACAATCGATCATGTTCGGGAAGTAGCTAAAAATGCATTTGAATCGTTTTATATTGGAACAATTTTCCGAAAATTTCCGAAATTATTCGAAGATACACATCTTTTTAATGAACAAGTTGAAATTCTTCTATCATTTCCTATTATGCTCAGTAGGAGTTTTTTCGTTAACGGTAATGTTGGAATTTGCCCCATTTCTTACTATAATCGGCATTCCTTGTAAATATGAACAACTATCCTGCATGATACATTTTAGTTTCTTTTCGCTGATAATCTTTTCTCTCATGCACTTGTATGTGCGGGGTATTATGATACCGGGTTCAAATGCAGCGAGAGGAATTTTCACACATACTTTGCGGCTAATGGGATGGCGTTAATGGTGCGGGGTTCAATTCTATCCCACTTCACTGCACAATTGTTTCGTGGTCAGCTGTGCTGAAGACTTTTTACTGTAATAATTGTTGTTTGCATACCCACTTTAACTCTAGGATATGCACACATAAATACGCGTCTTACATGTAACTTAGAACTTCAATGGAAACAATATTCTTTGAGCTTTACTTTCTGCTCGTCTTACTCGGAAATCGCAACAGATTATGAGACCAAACCCGCTCTACTTATCTCTGGGTGTAAATACTTCTGACTCTGTCTTCCTTTTTTCTTCAGCGATTTCTAGTTTCCATTCACCTGCTTACTCTTTATCTTTTTGAACTAAGTTCAAACACTTCCGACATCTCTCTACTCTATCTCGCCCCATCTAACACATCTTCCTACTCACGACTCTCGAGATATCTACTAACTATATTTTGGCGGACAGAAGCTATCTTACTTCTCTCTCTGCAACTTAAAAATGTGTCCAGACTGCATCTGGGCATGTTCTTGAGGTTCAGGGTATCGGCTCTGTCATTTTTGATGTCGGCAATTTCTCTGATAGTTCATTGAGTAGAACTATCACCCTCGACAATGTTTGGTACCTTCCTGCTTGTACCAAGAACCTCGTCTCTGGTTCTCAGCTGCATTCCAATGGCTATGGAATGCACACTTCTAAAAATGGGTTGTATATTGTTCACGGAGAGGACAATAATTCTTTCGCAACCGCTAGGGTAAAAGACGGCTTATTCTGCTTCAACGTCGTTAATTCTTCACCCAATTCTTTAATTTCTTCGCGTACTTTACTTTCGTCGCACCGCTCTTTATCTTCTAACTTAACCTCGTCCACTGCTTTGATCACGAAGGGAAAATCGCCTACTTCTTGCGATAACTATTCTTCTTTTTCTGACGTGCCTTCCGCTGCTTTAATAACGAAGGGTAAATCGTCCGTTTCTCGCGGAAAACTTTCTTTAAATTCTGCAACTTTAACTTCTCTACCTTCGAATTCTGTATCTGAAATTTCTCGGCTTATTCATCACCGATGTGCGCACATCGGTGCTGAAATTCTTTCATTACTTGACAACAGCCAACTAAATCAGATGACCGACAAAAAGGTCCCTTTCGAAAAGAATTCTTTCTTACAGTCAATTAAGGACTGCGATGTTTGCCTTTCTTGCAAACAAGTTGAGAAAATCCGTCATGACCCCTCTCTCCGGCCAAAGAGCGTTCTACAGCTGGTTCATTCTGACACGTGGGGGAGGTGTCGTGCGACTGGTATACTCGGTGCCAATTACTTTGTCAGCTTCACCGATGACTTTTCACCCGAGAGTGAAGTCTTTCTACTTCGGAGTCTCACTGAGGTTCCCCCTTGTTTCATTAAATACAAGGAATCAAAGGAACTACAGACCGGGGAGAAAATTAAAGCTTTTCGAAGTGACGGCGGCACCGAGTATAATCTCATCAACTTCGGGGGCATTTCTCATCAAAAGAGTGCCCCATATACACAGCACCAGAACGGAGTGTCAGAGCGATTAAATAGAACGCTCGTCGCGATGGCTAGGTGTATGCTTTCTCATGCACATCTCCCTCTTCGATTTTGGGATGCTGCAATTTCTTCGGCCTATTACTTACTTAACCGTCTTCCTCATTCTCACCAAAAGATTTCTCCTTACGAAATCTTTCACGGTTTTTTCTTCTGGCCTTTCTCACTTGAGAGTCTGGGGCTGTCTCTGTTATGTTCTTATAGACAGTGAAGACCCCCAACGATACAAGCTTTCTCCTACTTCTCTTAAAGGAATTTTTATTGGTTATTGTGATTCGCCAACACAATACCGTGCTTACTTGCCCTCCAAGCAGGGTGCAACAAAATTGTCGTCTCAGCAAATGTCCGATTTGTGGAGGACAAATTCTGGGATTGGAGTAGGTCCGCTCAAGAGCAATTTGGTGATTTAGAAATTGAGTCTGGAAACATTGGCAGCTCAAATCACAACAAAGAAGATTTCTCAAGCTCTGAGGGGCTAACCCCAATCCCGTATACTCAAGGATGGATTCTTCTAACCAATCTCATCCCATTTCTTTCTCGACAACTTCTTCTGTTGCCTCTCAGGAATATCTTTTAATCCCTGATGAAGGCATAACTTCAAGTGTTCCTTTCAACACCCCTCCAACTGCTACGCTCCATCCAGTTTCTTCAGCAGGGCAAAATGATCCAGATGCTCAACCTCTTGTAGCAAGTCTTAGAAGGAGTAGCAGGATAGCCAAACAGATTGAGAGCAGTTCTAATTTGCAGCCGGAGCCTCGAATTCTTTACGTCGGTGGAGATGCCCCCATCCCCCGAAATTTCTCAGAGGCAATTAATGGTCCCAATAGTTTAGAATGGAAGGCTGCAATAAAAGACGAACTCGACTCACTATCTGAAAAGGAGGTGTTCACTCCCGTTACTCATGTTCCTCACGGGAGGAAACCTATTGGATCTAGGTGGGTGTTCAACGTCAAATCAGATGGCAGGTTTAAAGCAAGACTTGTCGCTCAGGGATTTCGTCAAATCTATGGCGTTGATTTCTTTGAAACTTATTCGCCCACCCTTCGGATGGATTCTTTGCGGATTCTTTTAGCTGTATCAGCCTACCTTGACTGGGAAATTCACCAAATCGACATTAAAACAGCATACCTAGAGGGTGATCTTCAGGAGATTATTTATATGAAAGCACCCGAAGGTTTGTCTGGTTCGAAATTCTTACTGGTGAATAAGGCCCTATACGGGCTTAAACAATCAGGCAAGGTATGGAATGATAAGCTTAATTCTAAATTACTTTCACTCAATTTTCTTTCTTCTTCAAGCGATCAATGCGTCTATGTACACTCCAGGAACCTGTCGCACTGGGTGTATATGTTGACGATCTGGTAATATGTGGGAAATTTCTTTACGATATCCTTGACTTAAAGAAGCAACTTTCTTCGGCTTTTCCAGTTAAGGACCTCGGTGAACTTACCACAGTTATCGGATGGCAAATTACACGCGATCGAAGTACTCGGACCCTTCAAATTTCTCAGTCTGAGTATATTTCTGATAAAATTAATTCTTTTGGTTTAGGAGAGGCAAAATCATCTTCCTCGTCTCTTGACGGGTACGATGGGATCCTTCCAACCCTGGAAGGCGATACTAGCGCTGATGAGTCAGCTTATTCCAGTGCTGTGGGAAGCCTTGGTTATGCTGCAAATAGTACCCGTCCCGACATTTCTTTTGCCACCTCACAACTCGGCAGTTACAATTCTTCTCCTTCTCAACGACACTGGAACAGTGTCTGTAGGGTGCTCAGGTATTTGAAAGGCACCCTCGATTTTTGTATTACTTACAGTTTTGGGCCTGCTTCTCATTCTCAGGACCACAAAGCAATTCTTTTTTTTTCTGATTCCGACTTTGCTTCCGACACTCATTCACGGCGATCTACAAGTGGACACATAATTATGCTTGGTAACGGCCCCATTTCTTGGCAGTCCCGAAAACAGAAATCCGTTTCGACATCTACTGCTGAGGCCAAATATGTTGCACTCTCAGAAGCTTCGAAACAGTCAATCTGGGTCAGTCGTATGCTTAAAGAACTACATGTCGCCGACCAATTTCTTTACAACGGAGGCATGTTAGTATATACCGACAACCAGAGTGCTATGGCAATTGAAAAGGGCACTAATTCTTCAAAGACCAAGCATATTGATGTTGCCTACCATTTTGTTCGCGAGAAAGTCGATAGTGGCGAGATTTCTATTTCTTATATTCCTACTGGCAAAATGATTGCCGATATTCTCACCAAACCTCTTTCTGCACCAAAGGCTCGGCCTCTTTGCGCAGAAATCTTTAACTCTAAATGAACGTATAATTTCGGATACGTCGTTCAGGGGGAGTGTTGGAATTTGCCCCATTTCTTACTATAATCGGCATTTCTTGTAAATATGAACAACTATCCTGCATGATACATTTTAGTTTCTTTTCGCTGATAATCTTTTCTCTCATGCACTTGTATGTGCGGGGTATTATGATACCGGGTTCAAATGCAGCGAGAGGAATTTTCACACATACTTTGCGGCTAATGGGATGGCGTTAATGGTGCGGGGTTCAATTCTATCCCACTTCACTGCACAATTGTTTCGTGGTCAGCTGTGCTGAAGACTTTTTACTGTAATAATTGTTGTTTGCATACCCACTTTAACTCTAGGATATGCACACATAAATACGCGTCTTACATGTAACTTAGAACTTCAATGGAAACAATATTCTTTGAGCTTTACTTTCTGCTCGTCTTACTCGGAAATCGCAACAGGTAAATTATGCTCTTAGGGTTTCTTCCCCATCATCATGACTGCAACTGAATCAAAGACAAGGGAATCCAGGAAAATTTCGCGTCATCATAAATATCTGGGGACAAATCCTTGGTGTAGCAGTGGCAAACTTCGACAGCCAAAGCAAGGAAACAACTTACGAGAAATGCATCCCGGTACGTAAGAGTGTTGAAGAGGATAGTATCCAAAATAGCATTTTGAATGAGCTTTGGAATATAGCTTCCCCCACGCTTGGATTCAATTGTGGCTTGGATTTTTTTCCAGTGTTCATGGTTGATGCGGTAATGAATGTGCTCCAAAATAGCAATGTCCAAGATAGGGTGGATAGGAAATACGACTTAAGCTACCTTGAAAAATATAGAGGAACAGATTTCAAGGGAGGTAACCTTTACTCTTACCCTTTGCGCAAGAGTGTAAGTGACAAAGCAGCTTCTGGTATTTTTATTTCCCTCAACCGACTTATTCACAGCTCTAACCTCCCTTCGCTAGGTCTACCTGGTCCATTCCGCATTGTTTTTGATATGAACAATTATAAGTTCAAGGGGATCATCAATGTGGAAGACAGCAAAATTAAGTTTAGAACTGTATGGGATTTATCATCCATCCCACCCCAGGAGATTTATAGCCCGTCCTCTGTCTTAAATCTTGGGAGAGAGCCAGACAATTATTGGCCCAAGACATGCTCTGGAATCAAGTTCAAGTCTAAAGCAATATGGCTTTATTTAGAGTTTGTCATGAAAAAATGGCCGTCGCACTTGAATGGTAGTAGACTCAATTTCCCTATTTTAAGAGAGAAAGTAATATGGCTCTGGCCCATCAGAACTCAAGGAAACCAAGATAACGGTGAATCTTTCTCATGAATCACTTGAAAATATACTAATCATACATATCTAGATCGCAGACGTGCATTTGCAATAGGTCATGACACTAGCCTTGATACCTACGGTCTGTACCAGGCTAATGTACGTAACGGCAAATAAGTTAATTTCAAAAAGTGTATGGACTTCACTCAAGAGGAGATTCAGCTTGTTCAGAGTGCTACTGGCCTAAGCGCACAATCCTAGAGAAATCCCTTTTTGAACGCTTGTAAAAACTATTCTTTCCTTCCACGAAAATGTAGCAACTTCATTTATTGCTAACCTTCAGTATTTAAGAAACTTTAAACTGAGCTTTTCATAAATAGATTATTCAATTTTCCTAATTTAGTGCCTTGGGGCTCATACAGGTTTTATCGGAATACATGTACTTTCAGTAGGATGACTCAATTTGACGTTTAGAACACTCACACTCAGATTTCATTTGCAGATACCACTCGTGGTTAACCCTTACGGCGTAAAAACTCTTCGGCGCATACCCACCACAGGGCAAAGCTTGAAAACCTTATGGTTATCCGATTATGCTTTCATCATCCCACGAATGCAATATCACCGCGAGAGAGAGTGGTGTGTGGGTTTTGCCGGGTTCGACCCAGCTTTCTCCCATCTTAAATGGGGTAGGTGTTCAAGCTACCCAGAATCTACTTGGGAGAATAGTCCGAATGGTGCAGTGGTGCACCATTCAACCCTTGCTCTCATACCGGGTATAAAATCGAGCACTTGAATGTAGCGTTTCATTGGGCTATAAGACCTTCAAGCTCATCGACAGAAAAGATGAAAAATAGGCTTCTAAGAAGTCATAACACCACTGAATGAGAAATGGTTCAAAAGTAAATCTCTCGGGTCTAGCAATTACAGTAAGTAATGGTTGATGCTTGTATTCGGTTCACCGGCAGTATCAGAAACTTGCTTAAAGTTATTGTGACAAGTTTAAAAGACATACCACCGTCCTCACGTGGACAGCTTTAGTGGACCGCATAGGATTAATTTATCTTAGATGACAAAAATTGAGCTTTAATATTCTATGACTGGGTGCAATACGTAGCTCTACCGACAGAAACAATTTCCTAACCTTTCAGAGGCGCAAGTGTAACTGTTCAATATGTCCTATATGTCTGGGAAAGCGAAGAAGTATCGCATCAGAGTCGTAAAAGTTGACAAACACAGACAGAAGAATATCCATTACGGCCGAGAAAAAAGGGCCTGGCATTTTTCTGAGTGACGGCCTGCTTGGCAGAGTTGGAATAGCTATGAGAAAATTGTTGAAATTGGCGCTACTTGGCAATGAAGTGTCACATTAAGATGGAACGTAATAAGGTTTGAGAATTACTAGCCACATCCAGGCTGACTCATACATTGACCAGCCGTACAATTATCTAGCATAAATGTCACAGGATTGGGACTTCAATGTTTTCTCAGAGAGAAGGGAAAGAAAGATGATTGATTGCCCTATCCTCCATGATCTTACTTTTGTTTAAGTACAAGTTCGCTCGTCTTCTTTCAGTAAGTTTGCATCGTCCAGACCATTTAATCTCCCCATCCCGTCTTACAAACATTGTTTGTTATCTAATCTTAAATACAAGATAAAACATAATAAGCGTTAATATCGCAAATAGTAAAATGCAGGCATAACCAATTATAGTATATAATTCCAGATGATAACCTAAATACAAACAAACAACGGGAGGGCAAGACTGACACCTGTACGCGGTGTCCTCTACGAACCTGGGAGTGAAATATTCTCCCAGAGCCAAGTTCAGTCAAATTTCGCAATACCGGACAAGTTGGCCCACGAGGCAATAATTCAAATTCCTCCGTCATATCAAATTTTCGCTCCCACCAAGTTCGACTCCTACCTAAGTCTCATCGAGTCTTCAAGTACGACTTAGTACATCCTCAGTTCAATGACCACACCTCTCATCAACTATTCACTGGCCTCAGCTAGCCGCCAAATACACGCCTACGCCGATATTTACACCCGACGGAGGAAGCAAAGCTTGGGGCACAAATCCGGGAGACAGTTCTTTGGGATGGGCGTGAGAGGGATTAGGGCAATTTCAAAAGATGATGCAGAGGATGAAAACGATCTTGACGGGCGTGAATTTTAGAATTTTGACAACGAGTTTTCGAATTGAGCTTTGTGCGTGCGCCAAAACTTCAGTTGCGAGAGTGGGGGCGACACTATAAACACCGCCATGGTTGGATGGTGCAGTGGTACATTATCTTGGCCGGTTTCTCAAGTAAGGTCTGGATAGCTAGGACACATATTCCACTCGAGATAGGAGACCTCTGGTTCGAATCCGGCAAAACCTAACTACATTTCTCGCGGCGCTGGTATGCATGGATGATGAAGGCATGCTTGGATAATCAAAGGTTTTAAATTTCCCTCTGGTGGGTACTTACGGAGGAGGGTCGACTGTTTGTATAAGCGAACATACCTCATAGTGGTATTTGCAAATGAAATCCATAGTATGAGTGTCTCTAACATCAAAAGAGTCATCCTACATGTATATATAGTACCGGTGATGTGTCATAGCTTAATAGCTGCATACACATTAAATGATTTAAAAAAAAAAGATCAAGATGTATTATGTATCAAGGATATGGACACCTTGCACTTGACCAACTAGCTGACTAAGCAGCATTTCCTAACACCTATTTAGTAGACCCAATAACTCCACCTTCTAAATTAGGAATACATGAATAAAAATAAAGAGGAATAAGCTGCATGGCGCTCACGATTTCATGGGGGATGCTATTTTTCAAGACTGCTCGGAACCCAAATGTAAATTGTTGTATTTTCTATTGTAGCAATCACCATGTACCCCTAGGACGGGGCAATAGCGTCCGCTTTCGCCTAGTACACGGTAAAAACAAACAAGTATCCTAACCTCTAACATGGGCTAAACTTAATTTTTAATTTTTGTTGCAGGTATCCCAAAGTTTCGCGTAATCATGGGGCGAAGGGACCGTACTCCAGATGGAAAGCTTTGCATGCAAAGCGGCTTTGATGAAGCTTTTAAGTTGTTCCACGAGATCAATGCGTAATGTTTCCAAGTGCGTTCATGGCCAATTTGTAGTCAATTTGAGAACAAATTGATCGCAAGTATTGAGATAGACATAAGCAAGGGCGACTATCCACATACAAGTTCTGCGCTAATCCCAGCGCCTTTGATAATCACTGTTATTGAGTTAGATGGAAGCCAACTGTGCTAGATAGTCACAGACTCAAATAATAGAATGACAGCAACCTTAGCCTGTTAACAGTTAAGGGAAACAGTCACTGCACGCAAGCTTTACTATGAAATAATTAATATTTTCCTTTGGGAAAGAATATTACAACTGTATTGTGCCAACACAAAGAGTACCCTGACAATCACCTTGTACAATCACTCATGATGGGTCTTGCTCAGCATGAAAGGCTGGGCACGCAGGTCAGTCCAGATAACAAATAACAGGTAATCCCGCAACATAGCAAAACATAAAGTTCGGCTTTAAACCTCATCATTTAAACAACCACGTACCTCTTATTCTGTAGCAGGCTACATCACAACACCGCCATGGTTGGCTGGTGCAGTGGTAAATCATCATGGTGGTCTTCCAAATAAAATCTGAATAGTTAGAACACATGTTCTACCCGAGACATGAGATTGCCGGTACGAATCTGACAAAACTCACACGAATTTCTCGTATTGCTGTTCTAAATGAATGACAAAGTCATGTTTCGACCATTAAACTTTTTGAATTTCCCCTCGATGGGTGTTCATGGAGGAGGGAAAACTGTTTGTTTAAGCAAATATACCTCATTGTAGAATTTGCAAATGGAATACAGAGTTCATGTGTCTTCAACGTTAAAGGTGTCATTCCACATATTTTTAAAGCATTGGTAATTTATTGTAGCTAGGTAGCTGAATAGGCACTACATAATTATAAAAGATTTTTCTTGAAGTTTCTGTCTTGTCTCATATCACGATAAATTTTATCTCAAGACGAGATCTGTGCTTCAGCTTTATTTCTCATCTCCCTTTCGACATATGCCCAGGTATGAAGCTTTAAGTCGCTTACTAAGATGTTCTCCAGCAGTCATGGCCCTTACTCCAATTTGATTGTCGAGTAAATCTCCTCCTGATGTTGGAATCTTGTGACTCGGAATGGGTTCGAGGATAGTAGAGTCAATAGGGTGTCCGAAATATGCTATACTATATCGGTCTTCGCCACCTCTCCTACCATTTCGAGGAATTACAACACGATGAATTGTGCTTTTAAATAGATTATTAGTCCAATACGAGAGTAGGTCCCCAATATTGATTAATATTGGTGGACTAGGATCGGATTCAGTCCCTCGCGGAACGATCGATACAGGTTCCCATGTGGAGTAAGTTTCTTCATTTCCTTCTTTGTCAAGTTTTGTCTGAGTCCGTAAAACTTCAAGTCCAGCCTGACCGGGTCTTTGAAAGAGGAGAGTGATAGATCCGTAATCAGTATGTGATCCTGCACGAATATCTATATCGTCTTGGTAGTCACTGTCGGAAGTGATAGGAGGATAATGTAAGAGGCGTAGAATAGAACTACCTGTCCCAACGATTCGGTGACGGGAAACTAGCCAGTTAGAACCTCCATTTTCAGCCTGTATCTATAGAGGTATGAGATACTCTTTTGGAATAAAGCGGATGCAAATAACTTACTTCTAAGCCGGTCGCAAGAAGACTGAGAATCTTTAGAACTAGATTGTAGCAATATTGTTGAAACTGTTCAATTTCATGCTCGTGCCCTAAGAAGGCCAGAGGAAGCGCTTGCTGAGCTTTTCCGTCAACAAAATGAGCCAAATTAAATGCTCTGATTTGGTTAGCTGAGCAGGATTGGATACTGTAGTTGCAGCTACTCTTTGAAATCGCCAACCTAAATTGGTTAGAAATAGAATCAAAGATCTAAAGACTCATACTCGTTGGTTTTTTGCGTCTAGAGTTTCAGTGTGCATCCCAACCCAGCCTCTATTCTAGGCCTAGTTAGCAAAGTCCATTTCCCGCATGAAATTAGACTACATTTTCGTGGATCTTGCATGCCGTTTTCTCTTCAACTGGGGATGCAAAAAACTTTTCTGACTGTGAACAAATTACGGTCTTAGTTATTTGAGCACATTACAATGATCTGAGTTTGGTATTACTAGACAAAACATGTTCTCTATGGCACTGGGTGGAATATCCTGCCCAGTGTTTTTGATATAGAAAAACCCATTGTTCGCAGCTGCTTCTACTAATTGCCTCGCAATTATAGTCACGGGGATATCGCTCGTGATGTCGATAACAGAAAGTTGGATTGCCTCATCGTCAAGAGCCATTATTTCGCAATCGGAAATATTTAGAGTGAATGAAGGGTATAGATATGTTTGTTTAGACGTATTTGTTGGAACGTCGGTGGTTAACGGTACTTGAATACCGTGCTTAGTCCTATGCTGGATCCGGCATTAGAGGTTCCCATTTGGCGCAGCTTCACATAGCTTGGATGATAAACGGCAAGATCATCATAAATCAACACATAGAATATCGTTATTCTCAACTTTCTAACTTGTGACGCTATACTCACTTTGATAAACTCAACATCTGACTGTTGTATACGGGATAGCAATTGTGGACCCAATCCAACACCAACTAAGAACTTCGCCAGAACTTCAACCCAAACAAAAGTTCAGTTAATTAGACTAATTGAGTCCCTATTTTTGGGAGAAGACTGTTTTATCACTAGGGAATTCCGATACTCTTTCCAAAAATGCCTCGTAAGTAAATAGTTTCATTGCCTCATCTCACAAAGCCTTAACCCACGGAGCAACCACATAAGTCAAGGGACTGCTGGAGACCGAAATAAAGCTGAGGTTAACTACTCACCATCTTCCCAAAACGACGCTCAATCTTAGCTTTCCACAGCATCTACTGGAAAGAACAATGTCTGCTAATCTGTGACATTTTTAATGCCATCCAACACATTGCTACCAGCGCTAAAATAACAAACTATCAAAAAGTTTAAAACTTATCAATTCACCAAAAAATAAAGCGCTACAAATCTTTATTCCAAGGGCCTAGCTTAAAAATTATCAATATGCTTTTAAATATTAAAATAATAAAACTGAATATCGGACAGCTTGCTTGATTCTATTCATTGTTGCATTATATAATTGCACATTTTTTGAAGGCTGAATGGTGCCTAAAAACTAATCAGCTTAAACAAGCCCTTACTTACCTCTGTAACTATATTATGAAAACGAACTAACGTTGCCTAAGTTAATGATCTTGACTTTAACTTTGGAATACAACAAAATAATCTGTAAGCACATATATGGCAATTTCATAATAAAATTTAACCAACGGAATTAGGCCCAGTATTTCACCAACACCTTTATCTGAACTCGAAAAGGCGGTAATAGGTGTCGAAGCAACGGCATACTTACAGCATATGGTCAACAATGGACCTGCACATGAGCCACTACTCACGGCATTAGGTGGTGATCCTATCAGCTTAGAGTATTACATCGAGCATGAGCTTGATAAATGGTCTGAAAACAAAATCACACCACTTTTCGTCTTTGACGGTCAGTCAATCATTGGTAAAGACGAGATGACCCTTCGAAATTCCCGCGCCGCGCTGTTGAAAACGCAACTTGCGTGGAAACTTTATGGAGATCATCAGCCAAATGACGCAGTGAAAACATTTGGCTCGTCAGGTAGGAAATATTATCTCTTTAAAACATTTAATTAATATCGTGCAGATGCAACTAGAATACATGATCTATATCATATCTTACAGAAGGTTTTGTTGAAACGCGGCCTCCCATTTCAAATTGCTCCATTCAGTGCTTGTGCTCAGGTGTGATTTTATATCTTTACTATTAGAATGGTGCTAATTATCAAAGCTCGTTTACCTTCTTGATCTTGAGTTTTCCGGAAAAGGCTTCATTGATGGTATAATGGGATCCAAGGAAATGTTACTATATGATAGATCCCCAGAAGCAGTTATAATATGTCCACCAACCACCAGTGATTGGGATTCTAAATCATTTCGTGGTATTTTTCGGTATGAGTTAATGGAAAAGCTATGTGTTAATTCTGAAATGCTTGATGATGCCCTTCTGATGGCCGGTACATCTTTCTTACCAACGTTCCCACCACTTCGCACAGATGGTATAATTACACAACAACCATTTACTCTCGTTGACGCTATCAACCTACTTCGAACATCAGAAAAGTCCATAACCACAACTTGTGGACAATTCTCCGATATCCTTGAAAAGAACGATCCCAAGTGGCTCGATAAATTTCAAAAAGCAAAGATTGGAATTTTACACGCGATAATCATTCAACCTGACGGTCAGGTCATCAGTCGTGATTATGCTAACCTAACTTCTGATAATAACGACTATCTTGGGCTTCAGTTGCCACCAGAGCTTTACTTCTACCTTTCAAAGGCGTTAATAGGCCCTAGGATACTCAACTACTTCATCTCGCTAGAATCGATCATATTTCCTACCCTGGATGGTGTGGTGTCAGATGAGTACAAAAAATTAGTTACAAAATCGCTCATACCTCTCAGAGAAGCTGCCGCAGCTCTAGTCGCATTCCGTATTCACAGGGTTTTTCAAAATAAACCCGTAACTATGCGATTTTGGTTTGATAGTAGTCTAAGGCAAACATTAGTACACAAGGGCATGCTAGAGCAAGTTAATGGAAAAGCAGATACTTGGGGTGTAAGAAACGAGAAATTTGAAGCGTGGCAAACCTTACTTCAGATAGAGCCAGTATCTCTATCATTTGCTGTACTTTCGCTCGCAATGAACGGAATACCGGCCCAAACAAGAGTTTCTACGAAGATCGTGGGGCTAAAGACGAAATCGGAAATTCTATCCAACACGTTATATCGTTTCCTACACCTACGAGGCTATGTAGACGATCAACACGAGTTAACAACTTGGGGAAAGGCTCTGGCAACTACCATCAAAAATATACAACCAATCATTAAAATACAGAATGATATTTACCATGCTGAGGAAGCAGCGCTCTTGGCATTTGAGATGATTCGCTTCGATGTACTAAATTCTCAGAATAGGCACCCAGAACTCATAGGTGGGGCTCTTAGGGGCTCTGAAGAGGATAAAGCCAACTGCATGCTGGTTGGTCGCACCACATGCTTATTAAAATTCCGTCATAAGAACCTTGGATACACGGGACCTCTAAGCAAGAATTTCCTTGCATATAATTCTCTTGTTAAAGCTGTGCGAGAAACAGATAGAGATATCTTGGAATCTGTTATTGTTTCTATGTTCTTGAGTAACCAAATTTCTCGCTTCGAAAACCATAATTATGGTGATCTGGGGAGAAGGTAAGCAATTCAACTCCTGCACGAAATACCTAACTGCAATCTCTGACAAGCTAGCAATAGTCTTCCATTTACTGAATCGATTAACACTATTTTTGGTATAGCTGTCACCACGTACCTTGATGACTACTTCAAATCTGAATGGACCCCGGACCAACGTGAACAAAATAAGCAAAGCTTTGCAGAAAAGTTCATCCCAAACTCGATGATGTTTTCTGAAGACTTAGCGGCATCCTTCGAATTTTTTGATGCTGTTTATGCTGGGGTGATCACTTTAGCTGATGAAATATCGGCGGCTGACAAAGAAGCATGGGATCGAGCTAATAAGTATTTGAAAGAAAGACGTTGATCGGTTACATATGTCAGACATCAAAAATTTTATGACCGGTCCGCTGTCACTTGGAGATTCAAAATTCATACCGAAAGATCAAATATCATTTTGAAACAGGGATACCTCTAGTTAGCATGGCTCAACACTTTGGTTGCCACTACACTTCGAAAATAATGCGCTTAACAGAAATTTACTGCCGGAAATTTATTTAATTCGTAACATGAAGCCGAGCTTCTTAATTTTACTTTGCTAGTTTGCTACGGTCAACCTTGAGCCGACTCTTATAATATTAAGATATGTACTCTCACCAAACTGCTCGTTTAAAATAATTCTTATGTACAAATGTCTATCTTGATTCCGGAATCATTTATTCCAATACCACCAAGGTTCCAGACGCTATCAAGTATAGCAGCCATTAATAAAGTTCAGAAAAAATTAATGTGAAATTCATGGCTCAAAATAAGTCAACTCTCAGCGAACATGGTCATTTTTTCGCATACCGATTAATTATGGTGCAATTTGTGGAAGCCGCCAAACTCATCCATTGAAGACTTTATGATTAACATACGTTCCTACTACGAAATTGACACCAAAAGCATAAGTATGAATTCTGTAAGTAAAAGCTATGGGATTTCTTGTAAGATAAACTATGATGACTTTATGATTTGATGACTGCGTCGATGGAAACTCGCATTCGGGCGACGTATAGCAAGTTATAATTGAAAATATCAACTCAGGAAAATAGTCGGGCTCTATGGGACCTGAGATTATAGAGGACGACAAATACAGTATGGCTCGACACCAAATTTGGCTCAAAAAAGAAGCAGTTGCATATGCTCTAGACAACATAGGAGACAAAGATCTGAAGAATTAAGGAGAGCAAGTAGAAAATAACCCGCTAACACGAGATATATCAAGTAAGTAATGGATTTGTAGTAGAATGTTGTTGGCATTGATACTGTCGTAAATTTTTACTTATTCAGATACTATCTAACTAGAAGTTATAAAGTCTGCGCCAGGGCGATCTGGATTATTAATTTGATGACTTTTAATGCATCAGACAAAAATATTTACTCAAAGTAAATTATCCCGAAATGCTCAATATCAACCATTAAATCCAATAATTACGAACCAAGACAAAACTAAGAGCATAAGCGAATATCCTAGGCCTGCTATATTGCGCCTCACCTATATCCCCCGACTTTACTCATCACAATATAAATTTGTACCATTCAACCATGATTCCACCAAATTTTGTTTTGTTGACCGTAGCCACTTCCATACTACTTCGCCTACTGAAGCAATTATAGGGAGTCTTTTTTATGAAGTGTCGGTAGCACGATTCGGAATCTAAGTTCTGGCGCCCATAGACTGTCAAAGCCAGAGATCCCCCGAACAAAGTCAGGTCTAGTCTTCCCACTGATAACCTCTTCCCTCTCTTTTTCTGCGTCTCAGCTATCTGCCCTTCATTAAGTTGTAAAGTCCTATCAGAGTAACGGTCCTCCATAAGTCAAGACCTGAGATTTTTATAAATCACGATTTATTTTCCTACTTTCCAGTTCACTTAGCATCTTAATTCAAAAGTGGATCATAGCTGATGATTGATGAGGCAAACTCCTGTTAATCATTGGAGCTGCTTCTTAATCGACAGTTGAGGCAAGACAGTGTGTAGTAAGATTGAGTTGCAGAACTCGCATGACAATGATAAGACCGACAATAATGAGATGTCTCCGATAACATATATGCTCGTCTCGGTTTTTGACTTCGATGGAGGTGCAATTTTTCTTGGATATTACAGACATGCAAAGAATACTATGCGATTACACCTACACTACTGGAAGGTGAATAATTCGTAATTGCCGGCCTAAGTCTGGTTGGATTCAACTTAGTGCCGGTATTTGGCTGGCTAAGACTACAGTTTTTCGAATAATGTTTCCCGGGTACACAGTCTCATTGCTACCTTTTTTGATTAGAAAGTTATTTTAGAAAAGGATAATTACTAAGATGAACAACTATCGGTTGAGGGTATTATGCCCGAGGTTTTCTCGTATTAAAAGAGAATGTTGGCACTGTACAATCTGTAGTCTGGGTGATAGAATAGCTCAATACGCTAAATACTTATTGACTCAGGTAGCATAATTAAAACCCAAATATTGGCCTAGTCCACGAGGTACCACCGGAAGCTCTGATGTATCTTGCAGCATCCACAAATTATAAGAATAGGACGAGCTGTTCATTATGAAGTATAGAATTCGAAGTCACGTGTTAACAACGTGGTCTACTTGGTAAACCCAATCATCCCAACTCCTAACAGGCCTTGTTATTGCAGCTACCTGAGAGATACCACTCACCTGCCTATGCTAGATAATCGGGAGGCTGGCCAGTGTAAAAGTCACCATGAACGTGGCCGATAAGACGTGAAGTATTTTTGCGCTACATATTAATGCGACTAGTTATTGCCAAGTAGCGCCAATTTGAACGGGCGGCAAAGGCATGCTTCAATTGTCAAAGCTCTTGCGACTTGCCTTCGATACGTGTTCATGGGGAAGGGCTGACTGTTCTGCGTAAGCAGGCACTATTCAACATGGTCTCAGCGAAAGAAATGCTGAAGACAGTTGCCAGATATCAAAATCAGCGGCTTACGTATACACCAGTCGCTGATATAGAGGACGAAGGCTGAAAACCTGTCAGTGGTGTCCTCTACGAACCTGGGGGTGAAAAACTCCCCCAGAGCCGAGATTCAGTCACGACAAAGGGTGAAGTCGAGAGTTTTCGTCGAGTTGGCGATCGGGAGGAGTAGTGTTGGCTCATATTGGTCGAAAATCTGACTTGCAGAGATTTCATGACTGCACAACTCAACGAAATCAATCATCTACGCCCCAGATATAAACCGCAGACAGGCTAAAACCTGTCTGATGTTCGCATCACAACAACCGACACTTTCAAGATATTAATTTCTTTCTCTGGAAAATCATTCCCAGCCAAACTCATCTCGCGGCCCTCTCCACAATCATCTCACCACCTACCAAAGCTATCCCAAACCTACAAAAGTCAAATCGCCAATAAAGAAATAAGAAGATGTCCCACACTCCGTAACTGCCAGTCGCTGTGAAGGTACGGTCGAAATACCGGCCTTGAATGCGTCCTCATCTCGGCCAAGAGTACCAACAACTCGAACTATGACGAATCGCCACCGACGAAATACGCACGACATTTCGCCGGCATACTGACTAGAGAGTTTGACAAAGGCTGGGGTACCGGTGCCTCGGTCTTGAGCTCTCAGTCGAGTTTTTGACCTCCACGGTTAGGGGTACGGCAGCAACGGGGCAAGGCCGGAGGGGTGGACGTTCTACAAAGTTTCTAGGATGACGAGGTTGACCAAAGGACAAAGGGATGCTGTATGGAGGAAAAATAGGGAATAATAACTGAGGAAGCCTTGGTGGCCGAGGCTGAGGAGGAGTATGCGCTTCGGCGCGTCAAAAGAGGGTTCTGTGGACGGTTGGGCTTTGTGACGGCTGTTAAGCTGAAAGACTCCTGTAGCCTACGCTGGCTAGCGTAGGCTATGGCACAAGGGGAAGGTCTCGGAAGCCACAGAACTTCGAATATTCTCAGTGAACCTTCTGGAAACACACTGAAGATTCATGAGGATAACAGGTGTACCGAGAACCTTCTAGGTAGTTGTAGAAGCGTCTCAATTATTCAGGTCACAGTGAGAATCATCTTGAAAGGCAGTAATTTAGAATGTATATATATGTAGACTTTACTTTGAGGAATTCTCTCTCCAGAGAATTATAATAAATATACTGTATCTACAAGATCGCTCATGCACCTTTTACTGAAACCGTGACAGGCTTGTCATGATTCAACACATGTGTGAAGTCTGAGATGGTCCGGTCATTTATGTGGGACGAGGGAGATGTACTTAATGGTAGTCAACCTGATGCAGCCCGGCCCCACTCGTGCTTAAGCTCCAGTAGGAGTGCGACGGGAATCAATGTACCTAGTACGTCAATGAACAAAAACAAAACTATGTAAAGTCTCATGTATTAAATCAGGAAATCCCCCCGCCTCTGCCACTCGTTGGATTCTTCAGCCCCACTTAAGAAGGTTCCTCATGCTTTTTATTCTCTGGGATTTCCGGTGAGCCTCTTTTCAGGTTCTGGTGGTTTAATCATGTAACTGTGTTGTGGGATCGTAGGGGAAGTCTGATTAAAAGAGGGATTTATTTATTTATTTATTTATATTAATTAACATCGTGCCCGCGCACAACACGCGAGATCTTTCTGTACCGGTCAGCCTACTCTAAATAAAACTACCCGACGTGTTGGTGCCTACACGGACCCAACATGGCCATAAATGGCCGGGATTTAGTATCCTGTGCTCGAAGATTCAAATACACATAAATGTCAGCCTCATGCTGGCCCCCTGTTGGAAATATAGCTTCCTGCATTTCTTTCTATCGACCAATGTGGTTGCATGCATCTTGCCTGAACTATATTTCTGAGTTCAGGCAGGAGCCCATACTTCTGATCCAATCAGACTCAACGTTTGAGTCTGCTTGAATCCAATTCTTCCCGAACAAATCCAGTCATTGGTTTGTTCGTATTTTCTATTGCATGACCCAGTATTCTGAGTCAGTGGATAATTCTTTTCTGGTCTGGGATCTCACTTTTCTGCAGTCGAGTCGGTTCCGGGTAACCTTTCTTCCTTGTAAATCCACTGTATATATCGTAATACCTGTAGTTTATTAGTCAATTAAGCAAACTGAACTTCTCTACTGTTCTCAGGCAATTCCTGCTCCGAAGTTCTCTCCATACTCTAACACCCCCATGATTCACAGATGGCAGTTACAGGAAACCGTCAAAAAGAGAATGTATCTATACCAATCCGGGGCTCTCGAGATTTCTGCTCTGTGGTTCAAGTTTAGTCTGACTTGCTGTTATGTCTCTATAAAGAAAGCTGTGGTACGCGCCCAGCTATTGAAGGCGTGAAATCTCTCCACTTAAGCCAGAGCCCAGGATATGTTGGAAGTAAGATTTTGGCCCCCCTTTTGTCGAAGGCTAAGAATAACCACCGAAGAAAGTGGATGAGAAAGTGTCTCGGGTCAAAAATGGGGACTTTCCATGCGTACATGGGCTGTTTGCTTCGATCAGTGCTTGTATTGTGTATTTAGAACCGTAGGTTATTATATTCCTAGCGCATGTCTGTCTTTAGAGATCAAGTCAATCATGATCAGTGTATATAGTCCTAGAATTCCGGAAGAAATAGGAAGTTGTTTTCACTGAGTTATCTTTTGCTTTAACCACATACACTTCGCCTGTCATAAGTCAGGCTCCCAATTACCTGACATCTTTAGCCGGTTCTGGTACTGCCCAATATGGCAGAAGAAGAAGTGATCGGGGGATTTCGTCTATCTACATGAACAGGTTAGAATGGCATTTTCGAGCTGAAACCATCGATGGTATTCCGCAAAGTCGCCGTGGCCAGATCTTGCAGCTAGCAGATATCCGAGTATGCGTCGTCCAAGATGCGTGAGATCAACCATAGTATTAGTATTCGATCCAACTCCAAGCCCTTTGTATCGAGACTGTGGGTTTTCAGTCCAGTAGTGTGCGGCAGAGGCCTTGCGTGGGGCACTGATTTCCTTCCTTGCTCTTAGTCTCATGACAAGACTACACTCTCAGGCTCCTGTTGTCCATGCCGAGAATCCCCTAAATATCTGTGTCAATGTTAGACAGCGCAGGCTTTGCAGCAAACACCGGCTTACCAGCCGTCACAATTGAGAGCAAAATATAAATTTGCAGAGAAACTAAAATGCCTGACAATTTCTTGCTCTATATTACTGAAACCACAAAGACTTCGCCAATGGACACTCTACTCTTGACCTTCCTCTTCGGAGTCAGCTGCTCTGAAGCCCGATATGTTGTGCCCTTGGCATGCTCACCATGCATGACACACCTTGCAATAGGTGTATTATGCTAGCACTGCATGAGGAAATGTTTGATGGGTTTGTTTCTGTAATTCATGCGGAGCTATAGTATAAATAGGGGTCGGAACTCCCCATATTATAGTGTGATAGCATAAGGTTCAGGAAAGGCCCTGACTAGAGGCAAAACAATAATATGATTGTAATCTATAGAGAGAGAAGGATAGGTCGGTTCACTAAACAATGTATATACATAAAAGTGGATCTATATTAGTCCTAGCACCAATATAGCACGTGACTAGTTTCCTATGACATGTAGCATAGATCAACCAACATCTTTCCACCCAACAACTTGTCACTGCTATCACACATCATACACGTTTTGTTTTCCCAAGCTAAAATACATCTTGTGACTCTATTTTTCGACTTTTCATTGTCCCAAAACGTTAAGATGCCCCCCGGGAGGCGTAAAATCCCCATGACACTCGTGTCCCCTGCTCGAGTTGTCTCGCGCGCAGTCAGACACGCGAGGCCTCGCCCTCCACTTCCAACTGCTCAGAAGGAAGTTATCCTAGCAGCCGCAGCTGAGAAGCAACAATCTCCAGCTGAACCCATCTACATGGACTCAGAAGACGAGTTCATGGACCTCGGATTGGAAACCGAACTTCCTTCCAACTTTCCTCGGAAATCCTTCCCCTCTCTCCAACGCCAGCTCCCGTATCAGTAACAGCGGCCCAATTGCATTATCAAAAAAAAACCCCTGAGAAGAGATTCCTCCCAGGGTCTCTCCAGCTCCATCCACGCGTCCACCAAGGACAACGTTGCAACCGAGAAGCAACCTACCTCAACTCTCCCGCGATCTAGCGCGCGTACAACAGCGCGGATTATCGAACACCCCTCGGCAGCTATGACAAATAACATAGCTGCTTCATTGTTGGCCTGGAAAAACGCTGGAGCCCAACATCTACGTGGTCTACCGCCAACAATCGCGGCGGACCTCGAGGCTATCGTGATACGAAGTTCAGCTCGAGTCATTGCAGGCCTCCCCGTCTTCGAGCAGTCTCAAACTGCCCCCAATATAAAGGTTAACGCGCAGCTAGACCCACCAGCGGAACCGCCCAGAGCTTCTTCTTATGCAAATGCTGCAAAGAAAAACCTGATTGTACCAAGACAACCTCCAAAGGCCGCACCTAGGCCCCCCCATGCGACTCAAAAACAAAAGCCGGACCCTAGAGTTATGATACGCCTAGCTCCCGACCACCCTCTGCAATACCAGGACTCTCTTTTAGTCCGTACGAAGCTGAGAAGCCTACTTGAAAAACCAGAATTGATCAAAGACATCAGGTCGGTCCCTTCTGGATTAGCTCTTGTAGCTCCCTCGCCTGATCAAAATACCTAGCTCATGCAAGCAGCCATTACCTTACAAGCCGCTACAGGAGTTATGCCAATCGAAAGACAGGAAAAACGAGAGAATTTACTGCTCAGTCCAGTCCCCAAATACGGGTATAACGCTTCCTGATCACCTGAAGCTCTCTCTGACTCTGACATCCGGGAAGAACTAGCAGCAGCAAGTATTGACACAAAATCAATTTTTTCCATCAAATGGACTCGCAAGTCTCTCACATCCCCAGACTGGGGAGGGACTCTCCGACTTGTAGTTGCAAAGCCAGCTGCAGACAAGCTTCCTTCTAGCGTTTGTATATTTGCTCGGTCGGCCAAAATTCGACCTGCCGACAATTGTCCACGCCTCCAAGTCTGCCCTCGATGCCACGGGTTTCACAATATCAATGCCTGCATCCGCCGAGCTCGCTGTGGACTCTGCGCATCAGACTTCCACAATGGACCGTGTCTCACACCTATTAAGTGCCTAAACTGTGCTGGCCCACATGTGGCCTCATCTCCCGGATGTCCGGCTCGACCTTTCCGAGCTAACGGAGTATTTGTTCGCCCTGACAAGGAGAGAACTCGGATTATGCGCCAGGAGGGACACAAGTCCTGACTCGCTCTTAATCCTCCCCGGCCCCCCTCTGACACCCCCACTGGGTCTCCATTGGTACAGCCATTGCGTACCACGATTCTAGCTCCTGTTCTAACAGTAGTCTCGGCATCTAGGTTCGCTCCCCTAATTTCCCTTGAGGAGGAACAATGAGGGACCGAAACCGGGGTCAAAGAAGACATAAGACTACAAGTCTCTGTGTCAGGATTGCCTTCTGTATAATCTATATATGTGGAGGTAACCAGAATCTAGTGTTCTATGATTCTGGTCTGGCCTTTTGGCCGAGTGGTTATGCAACTATCTGATGCATAATGTAGGATGGCGCCCTTTAGCCTGAATACCACCTCTTTGACCCTTGTCTCCTCCCTGCTGTCTACATGCTGCTCTGACACTCTGCTTCTTCCAGGTCAATGTAGGAAGACGTGGCCCTGCTCACGATGCCGCCTTAGAACTTGCCTCCAAATGTGGAGCTGATGTGATACTAATCCAAGAACCCTGGATTTACATAGACCTAACTCGAAGAACAACTAAAACTCACCCGAGCTTCCAAGGATTCTCTTCTCTTCCTAACTGGACTGTTCGGCCTCGTGTAATGATGTACGTCCGCAATGGGCAAGGTCTATCCCCTTTCCAACCGGCTGTATACTCTCGGGATCTCCTGCGAGTCCTCAATTTGCGAAGGACTAAACAAGTCAATGAATGTTGGAATATTTATAACGCTCCAGTCGGAGAAATTGGTACCAGAGAGGGCCTACAATAATTAATGACTACCACAGGAAATCCGGATATTCTTGTGGGGGACTTTAACATCCACCACTTGTCATGGGATCCGAAAGCTAGGAGTGACAGTGTGGAAGGCGATTCTCTAATCTCTTGGACAGCCTCGAAGGGGCTCAGACTTGTCAAGGGATAGAGTGAATTGAGGGAAGTTACTGTCACGTGATATAACGCGTCTGATACGCAATTCACGATGTATATATTTTTACAGCAGGCTATTAATGCTCAATCAATCATCTTACCTCAGTGCCACCGCGCTTCACATCTACACCCATATCCTCATAGAAACCCATAGCATAAATGCCGCCCGGGAGGCGGAAAAACCCCGGCTCATTGCTGCGGCCGTCACCCACATGTGCAGCGACTCGCGTGTCCAAACGCATAAAAACACGCTCCCTCCTCCCGACTATCCGTGAAGAATCAAATATAGCGACTCTCCGGGAAGACGTACTGATCCATCAAGTAGATGAGATGATTACTGACTCAGCAGATGAGTATATGCCCGCGTACTCAGACGACGAAAGCGAGAAGTCCGACCAGGACCACAACTCACCTTCTCAAATCCAGGCATCAAAAGATAGAATTGGTGCCCCCTCAAAGAATCCAAAGATAAACCAAGCAAGACTAGGGCTTGCTCACTCGATGCACGCATCTCTTTCTCACGAGTACAGAACTTCCACCCATAGTAGGGAGAATGTAAGCCCATACGTTCGAGCTGTGACCTCCCCATCAGCAGCAGTGACAAATGAATTCGCAACAGCGCTTCTAGCCTGGCAAAATGCTGAACCCGAATATCTCCGTAGTCTACCGCCTGCAATCGCAGCAGACCTCAGAGCTATTGTTACGCGTAGCGCCGCTCGGGTTATAGCGGGTCTTCCGGTCTTCAAAAATGGACCCATGAATCAACAACCACAAACTTACTCACACCAGATGACTGTACCAGCCCGCTAAGCACCAGCTAAAACTGCCACAAAGCTAACGTACGCCAATGTAACAATATCTGGCCCACCAGCGCCGGCCCAAGATACTGGTTTCGCACCAAAAATCCACCCAAAGAAGGGCAAGAAACGAGCGAAAACACCGAAGATCGACACTAGAATGATTGTTCGTCTCCCTAACAACCACCCTCTACGTCTCCAGGACACACTTCTGGTCCGCCCTAGGCTCCGAGGGCTATTGGACCACCAGAGCTCATCAAAGATATTCGGAATGTTCCATCCGGTATTGCACTAGTAGCCCCCTCGGCGAGCCAAGCTCCAGAGCTGCTACAGGCCGCTCAAGCCCTACAGCCAATTACTGGAAATGCTCAGATAGAGCGACAGGAAAAACGGCTTAACTATCTTTTCGGACCAGTTCCAAAATATGGATACAACGCACCCGGGGTTCGCAAGTCACTTTCAGATGAAGAAATTCGGCAAGAATTAAAGTCTGCAAACGTTGATACCACAAAAATTTATTCCATGAACTGGACCCGTCGATCTTTAGCATCTCCCGAAGGGGATGGGACTCTCCGTCTTGTAGTTTCGGCCTCCGCCACCTCGAAGCTTCCAACACACCTCCGTCTATTTGCTAGAGCCACAAGGCTAAAGCCTCTCGACAACAGACCTCAGCTTCAGGTATGTCCTAGATGCCACGGCTATCATAACGTTAATGCATGCACCAGGCACGCTCGCTGCGGCATCTGCGCTGCAGATTCTCATAACGGGCCATGTGTTACCCCAGTCAAGTGTCTAAACTGTGCTGGGCCTCACCAGGCATCATCACCCGGCTGCCCAGTCCGTCCACTCCGCGCGAACGGTGTCTTTATACGACCAGACAAAAATAGTCTCCGGGCTGTCCGACAAGAGGGTCACAGGGCCTGGGTCGCTCTCAATCCTCCCCACTTCCTCCTACCGAGGTAGAGATAACCCAGCAAGCTAGAGCCACGCTCGAAGGTAGTCCTACACCTTCTGCTGCTATTATCGGATCTGGATCCAGATTTGCCCCCTTGATCACCATGGAAGATCAATTATGATGACCCGAGGACGTGCACGCAGAGAGCAGGAATCTGCTGGTCTCTGCGTACTGCAGGTCAATGTTGGAAAACGTGGGCCTGCTCACGACACAGCTCTTGAACTTGCCTATCAAGCAGGAGCAGACATCGTATTAATCCAGGAACCATGGATTTTTTCCGACTTTACACGCAAAGCTACTAAAACACACCCAAGTTTTTCTACTTTTACCCCAACTCTCAACTGGACAGACAGACCCCGAGTCATTACCTACACCCGCAAAGGTGTTGGTCTATCTCCTTTCCAGCCAGCTATACACTCCCGAGATTTGCTTCAAGTCTGTATTCGACAGAAGAACAAACGTGCAGTAAATATTTTCAACCTCTACAATGCTCCAATTGGTTCTGTGGAGGCAGGAGCAGGACTTACTAATCTGTTTTCCCTTAACCAGAATCCAGATATCTTAGCAGGAGACTTCAATACCCGTCACTCGCTTTGGGATCCCGCAGCACGAAACGATGCATGTGGTCAATCTCTCCTAGAGTGGGCAGCCGAAAAGGGGCTCCTACTATTAAACAATTACGGAGAGCCTACTCACGATGGAGGCTCTGTTCTCGACCTATGATTTGTGAAAGAGTGTTCCAAAGCTTCTTGCAAAGTTCGACATGATCTTGACGTCGGCTCAGATCATAGGACAATATTTTTCCGAATTACAGATAGAGGGCCTGAGGTCCCTGTTGTAATCTAACGCTTTTCATCCTCGGACTTCATGGTGAGCAGTAGTTGTATAGCACGTGATGCCATGCGGGGGAGAAGGAAAGGAACGGCGAAAGCCGCTAGCTAGACCTAATCGATCTGGCCCACTTGTAGATGTAGACATCCCTCTTGTACATAGAACACAAGAAAAAACCAACCCTAACTAGTATAACAACAATAGTAAGGAACTTTAACAACCACACCAGTACAACCCATCAATAGCCGAACAGCAGCTTTCCACAGATGACAAACTCGATGACCCCTCGAAGCAAATCCAAAGAGAAATTGAAACAATGCACCAGCTAAAAGAATTATCTATCCCAGATTCACAGCCAGAAACGTCTGATATGCCAGGATCATTCCTCAAATCACCAAAATCTCGACCTAAAAGGACGACCAGACCCATTCAACGCTATGGGTTCCCTGCAAGTTATGGGTCGACCTTTCATACACGAGAAGAGCATGATAACCAGCGAGGACATCTGGTTATTGCTGAGGAAATCCAAGATGAAACTGGATGCATTGCAATGACTCTAGCGGCAAAAACCGCAACGGAAACTAACGAGGATCCGAGAAACATCGACGAGGCTCTCTTAGGGCCTGATGGATACTATTGGCGTGATGCAGTAAATAAGGAGCTACAATCCTTAAGACAAAACCACACCTGGGATGAAACTGCTCGACCATTAAATCGCAACATCGTTGGATCCAAATGGGTATTTAAAATCAAGCGAAAAGCGGATGGATCTATCGACCGGTACAAAGCTCGATTAGTGGCTCAAGGATTCAGTCAACTTCCTGGTCACAATTTCGACGAAACATTTGCTCCCGTAGCTCGTTATGACAGCCTCCGTATCCTTCTACGGATAGGTTCTCAAAACCAATGGATACCCCAACAAATGGACGTAAATTCTGCATACCTTTACGGAAATTTGGAGGAAGAAATTTATATGGAACTACCTCCTGGATTCCGCACATCCGGAAAATGTGTTAAACTTCGTAAGTGTATCTACGGCCTTAAACAATCAGGTCGTGAATGATATGCTTGTATCTCGAACTCCCTTCGACAAAAAGGATTCGAGATAACCAACTTCGATCCATGCGTCTTCGTTTACCCGACAGAAAATGCCTGTGTCGCGGTATACGTTGATGACATTCTAATCTTCGGTCCAGACAACATGTTCCGCCAAGCCCTGAAATCATCAATCGGAAACGACTTTGATTGCAAAAATTTGGGAAACGCGAATTATGTCCTGGGCCTAGAGATTAAACTAGAGAAATCTGGCATCCGGCTCTCTCAACAAGGCTACTCACTAAAGATACTCAAACGTTTTGGTTTTGAAAACTCACACAAAGTTAGCACACCCCTTGATCCGAGCGTAACCCTTTTCAAAGGATGTGAAGAGGATCGTCTCGAGAACATGAAGGAATATCAAGCCATCGTCGGATCTTTAATGTACCTTGTCATAGGAAGCCGACCAGACCTAGCCTACACAGTCACACTTTTAAGCCAGTTTGCATCTTGTCCAAACGAAAGTCACTTGCGAGCCGCCAAACGCACCCTTCGATATCTAGCAGGAACCGCCGATTGGGATCTAAACTATCCTTTCGGGTCGAACGAGCTTCTCGAAGTTTATGCTGATGCCTCTTACGCTGATGATCCCAATTCTCGGAAATTGACATCAGGATATGTAATCAGACTTGGTGATGCAGCAATCGCCTGGAGCAGCAAACAACAGCGATCTGTAGCACTGTCAACTACAGAAGCCGAATACATGGCCATGTCGCAAGCTGCACGCCAACTCACCTGGACGAAATTTGGACTTGACCAACTGCGCCAAAAGTACGACACTATGCTCTACACAGACAACAATGGAGCACAAGAACTGGCAAGAAATCCACGGATTCATAATCGCTCAAAGCACATTGACGTACACTACCACTACGTCCGCGATAAATATAACGAAGGAGATTTTGAACTTCTCCACGTAAAATCCACGAACAATCTTGCCGACCTTTTAACCAAAGCCCTAGCAAAGGCAACTCACCATCGACTGTCTAACCACATCAGATGTGCAAAGCGAGGGGAAGTGTTGTAATCTAACGCTTTTCATCCTCGGACTTCATGGTGAGCAGTAGTTGTATAGCACGTGATGCCATGCGGGGGAGAAGGAAAGGAACGGCGAAAGCCGCTAGCTAGACCTAATCGATCTGGCCCACTTGTAGATGTAGACATCCCTCTTGTACATAGAACACAAGAAAAAACCAACCCTAACTAGTATAACAACAATAGTAAGGAACTTTAACATCCACACTCAGTAACCTCAAACATCGTGACCCATAAACCTCTATCTCATCTCTATCAATCAACGACAAAGCTTCAACAGTCCCTAACACTGGCCGACTCCAATACGCTGCTGCAGACTGGTCTACATTCAACAACATTTTGAGGGATCGGCTGTCAGGGCTCTCTTGGGACTTGGTTACTTAACTTGGAAATGGTTGGTGGGAAATCTTGGATACTTGATAATAAAGACAATATATTAACAGAAGACTAGGTTCTTGATTCTTGGATATCTAGGTAATAGTACAAGACTGAAAGCTGGAGAGCTTTCGACATGTAGATACCTCAGCTACTTATACTTCGACACTATCTACTACAGACTACAGTAATCTAGTTCCAGCCCAATTCCTGTCGAACTCCTGAGAGTGACCTAGAATCTGATCGAAGCCCAGTGAACTGGTAAGAGTACAAAATACTATCCGGAAACATCTAGAAACTAATTGCTAGAATAGCTTAGAATGCCATCAAAGTAACTCAACACCATGAATCATCTCCACATCAGTCAGTCCGTGACATCGGCTTAGAACTCCTCTAATATCAGATGTCAACAATGAAGCAACCTTTCTTGCAGAAGCTATTTCAGGAGCCCTTCGGGCGGCCTGCCCAAGGTCCAGAAAACATGGTAGCGGAAATCGTTGGTGGAATGAGGCTTGTGCAGAAGCTCACCGCAATTTTTGTCGAATACGTCGACAAGGCTTAGATGCTGTTAAAGAACGCCGCGAATTTGCCAAAACTGTCAAGAAAGCCAAGCGAGACTACTGGCGTAACCAGATTGACCAAGTAGCGAGTCTCACAGAGGCATATAAAATTACTAGGTGGCACAAGAAACAAACAGCCAGCCCTATGCCCCCTCTCGTCGGACCGCATGGATCTATAGACACTCCTGAAGCAAAGGCTCAGACCTTCCGACAGACCCTGCTGAATAGATTTTCGCTCCAAGATGACATTCCTATCAGTACACCAAGTGTTGCCAGGACAGATCTCCTATGGCCCCCAATCACCGAGGAAGAAATATTTCGCGCATGTTGTCAGGTCTCATCTAAAACCCCAGGATCCGACGAAATAACCCCGAATTCTCTCTGTCAAGCATGGCCAATACTTGGTAAGAGAGTGTCAGCTCTCTTCCGCCAGTGCGAGAAGCTTGGAATACACCCAATAGCCTTCAAGAAGTCTACAGTGATTATTCTTCCGAAATCAGGAAACCGAGATCTCACCCTCCCGAAGTCCTATAGACCAATCTCTCTCCTTTCATGCCTAGGTAAAGGCTTTGAGCGACTGATAGCACGGCGACTTTCATTTATAGCTCTGAAATATCGGGTACTAGCTGAAGCCCAATGCAGCGCCATCCCTCTTCGCTCTGCTTCTGACCTTACTACAGCACTTGCTTGCGATATCCAGGAAAAATGGATGGAAAAGAAAGTAGCTGGTATAGTGACTGTCGATGTCCAAGGGGCGTTTGATGGTATCCAAAAAGGACGGCTCTGCTACAGGCTTCGAAACCAAGGATGGCCATCAAACGTGGTTCGCTGGGTAGCATCATTCATGGAGCAGCGAGAATCCATCATCTCTATTGAAGATACTACCTCCCCGCCCTTCCAAACTCACTGCGGTCTCCCACAGGGTTCACCAGTATCGCCAATTCTATTTCTTCTGGCTATGGAAGAGGCACTACGTCTTTCCACTGGCCGCTTTGGCTATGCAGATGACATTGCCATTTTCGCGTCTGCGTCCTCCTTAGACAAATGTGCACGTAAACTCCAGGAGAAACTAGATAGCACTCTAGCATGGGGTCTGACTAACGCAATTAGTTTCGAACTTCCTAAGACTGAGCTGCAATACTTTCACTGGAAGCGAGGCTCACCACCAGAGCCTACTCTTAGTATTGGAGGGACAACTATAACGCCCAATGACTACACTCGCTGGCTTGGAATATTTTTCGACCGTGCTCTTCGGTTCCAATATCATACTATACAGGCTTGCCGGAAGTCTCTAGCTATCACGAGCCATATGAAAAGACTGTCCACAACTACTCGAGGAATTAGCCCTCTTTTTCTAAGACAAGCTCTACAAGGTGCTGCCTTTGCGACCCTTTTCTACGGGGCCGAGACCTGGTACTCTAAACAGACTTCCCAAAAAATTATCTTGCAAGTCCAACATAGGATGAACGACGCGGCACGGGCAGCTCTCCCAGTCTACCGTACCACACCAATAGCAGCACTTCTACGTGAAGCTGGCTGGGGCCCAGCTCAGACGTGGCTTAACAGAATTCACAGCCGTCTAGCGGTTCAAATTGCTACAGCTGACCCCTATCACCCTCTTCGTAGGCGTTGGAACACTAGCCGCATGCGCTGGATCCGCCAGAGGATTTCACTAGAACTTTCCGAAGATACTATCCCCCCACCATGGTCGGCACCCCGTGAGGAAAAGCTAATCGAAATTGGGGCAGTAGGTAGACTCTCGGGATCAAATTCCTTCAAACAGTGGCAGGCTGCTCGACCTATTCTAGACTTATTCGTATTTTCAGATGGAGCTCTCATAGAAGACCGAGCAGGAGCGGGGTATGTGATCTTTCGAGGCCTTACGCAGGAGATTGGGCGAGGATCACTCCCCCTCGGAAACTCGGCAGAGGTCTATGATGCTGAAATTGCCGGGGCCACGGAAGGCCTTGCTGCAGCACTCCTCAACCCACTAGCTTTCTATGCCTCTAACGTCACTGTTTGCCTTGACAACCAGGAGGCCGCCCTCCGTCTTCTCTCTGATGTTCCCACAGCGTCTAGCTCAGTGACAATCTTTCTCTTTCGCAAGCTTGCAGCAAACTGGAAAAGAAGGTCACGCGGCCAAAACACAACGCCTGGGGAAGTGGCCATCCGATGGTGCCCGGGCCACGCAGGTATTCTAGGCAACAAAGCAGCCGACGCGCTTCCCAAAGCTGCTTGTGTGGCTCCAGCTCTACACTCGGTATTCTCTATTGTGAGGGCAAGAAGGGAAGTCAAAGCCCAGTACGAGGCTTCTGTTGCACTTTACTGGGCAGAAAATTCTCCATCTAGATATAAAGAATTAGGAATTGGTCCTAATACAAAGATTACAGCCGAGCTCGCCTGTCTAGGGCGACGAACACTAGGATATCTATTAGCTGCACGATCTGGACATGGCGATTTCGCAGACTACCACCGACGGTTTCAGCACGAAAACGCCATTCTAACCTGCTCATGCAGAGAAGAAAAGTCCCCCGACCACTTTCTCTATTGCCACCTTGGGCAGTACCAGGCACAGCTCCACCGAGCACAGAATCCTAGTCCCTGCATATCTTGGGCTCTCGCTTCCGCGGAGGGAGTTCACGCATTTAATAGCTGGGTGCGGGTCACAAATTTCTTTGGAAAAGCACAACAAGTCTGACCGAAAGGGAATCATGTGATTTAACCAAGTTCCACATTCCATATTGTTTATTTAATCTATTCTTCATTCAATACAATCTGAATACATGAGAGTTGAAGGGTGACTGGTAACCATGTACAATTTAATCTTCAAGTGCGGGATGATAAGATCCTGGCTTTCATTTGCTTTGTTGGGTTTGTTCAGGCGCCAACATGTCGGGTAGTTTTATTTAGACTGAGCTAACTGGCACACGAGGAGCTCATGTGCTGTGAGCAGGCACGGCGTTAAGTTAAATAAATAAATAAAAAAACATCATCATTTGGTCAAAAGCAGCACAACGTTCCACGAACGTTATTTCATCGTTTCGTTAATTGCTACTATCTTAATCGTACCTTATTATCCGATTCCCCGATTTTTTCGCACTGCGCTTTGGCATGGTGGATTGGGGAACCACAAATGTGGTTTTCACTGCAGGAAAAATTTTCACGGCACCACCAAAACCCCCAACAGACAGCGTAACAGCCGCAATTATGGCTGTAGATTCTCTCGCGACATCTATAGGCATGAACATGGATAGTTTGAAATCAATAGGGCTTTTTCTAAACAAGGTTCGCGACAGACTGGTCATAGCAGGTACTAACCCAACAGCGACACCGATGGCGGAGGCAGATGGGGCTATTGACGCCCTCAAGTCGCACGCATTGTCACTACAATCGACAATGAAAGCGACACCAATGGAAGAAAGGATGCTGGCCTTAGAGAAGGCAGTAACGAAGAGTCTCGAGGAGCCAGTGCGCAAGATGGCTCCTCCGTCGACATAAGGAATGGGAGGGCGACCAACGTACGCCTCGGTCGTTGCACCTCCCGCAACTAAAGCGGCAGTAAGAATACGAGTTCAAGGGGTAGAAAAAATGCAGCCGGCAGAGCTGCTTAATAAAGCAAAAATACACATCGAGGGAGCATATGCCGTAAGGCAGTTGCGGAGTAACGATACTGAGGTGTTCGTGCAGTCGATCTCACAGCGAGACGCTGCCCTGAATATGGCTCAGCCAAAGGAGTTCTGCGTTTTAAAGCAGGATTATCCTGTTGAAATTTTGGGAGTCCCATTGGGGACAATGATACATGGAGGAAAAAATGCCGACAACGGCAGAATAATATACCAAATCACTACGGAGACAAATGTTCGGATTCCTGGAATCCAAATTAACAGGTCAAGATGGCTCTAAGACGGGAAGGAGCACCAATGGATGAACAAGAACGGCCATACTCGAGGGTGGGTGATTGCTAGCCTGCCGACAGAGGCTCTTCAACGCGAGGTGATTCGAAACGGCATTGTACTCAATTCAATGCTGTACACGGCCCAGCTCTGGTCACCCCGGGCTCAAGTTAAGCAGTGCTTTAACTGCAGTCAATGGGGGCATACCCAAGCCTCGTGCAATAGGGCGAAAAGATGTGGTGAGTGCGCGGGAACTCACCAGACTAGAGACTGCCCGAGGAAGTCGGGGCTTTGCTGCAACTGCGGAAAAGCCCATAAATCGTGGCAGAAGGGGGCATGTCCAAACTTCGCGTCCTACAAGGTTAGTGTCCAGAGGGCACGGTATGGACTTTTGGAAAGAACGGCAGATCTAAGAAGGGAGGAATTAACAGCAGCGGCCACTACAATATCACCAGCTTGGAGGACGAAGGCTGAACACCTGTCAGTGGTGTCCTCTACAAACCTAGGAGTGAAATATTCCCCCAGAGCCGAGATTCAGTCACGAACAAGGGTGGGATGAATTTTATTTGATGGATTTTGGGCTTGAAGGAGTTGTACTCGGTATTTTGGTCGAAAAATCAGTCGACAGAGATTTCACAACCGCAAGAAAGTCGAACAAAAACTCATCACTACCAACATACGATTCACGGATGGACCAAGGTCTGTCTGGGGGTCGTGTTCAAACATCCGACATTTCTCAAGCTTCTCATTTATTTGCGACGGAGCATTTCTCAGTCGGTCCTATACCTGCGACCCACCTCCATACTCGTCAGATCACCTACCTACACACGCCCTAATGAGGAAAATAATTATGGAAACGGGACGTGTATAATGGAGGAAGAAAAGGGAAAATACACCGAGGGGATTATACAAATCCTTAATGACGACAACAACCCAACGGTACGACATGAAAGTGCAAGGCTAAAGCAACAACGAGATGTTGGACGGCAATTATATTTCGGAGTCAATGAGGATGTCAAGGGCTCGGGCGCGTGGTGGCCGAGGCTGACGAGGAATTTGCGCTTCGGCGCGTCAAAAGAGGGTTCTCTTGACGGTTGGGCTAGACGTGATTCAACACATGGGTGAAGTCTGAGGTGGTCCGGTCATTTAGGTGGGACGAGGTAGATGTTCTTAATGGTAGTTAACCTGATACAGCCCGGCCCCACTCGTGCTTAAGCTCCAGTAGGAGTGCGACAGGAACCAATGTACCTAGCACGTAAATGAACAAGACAAGACAAGACAATATCACCAGCGGCAAAACAAGTAGACAACCAAGGGTTTACACTGGTGTCCAACCAGAAGGCAGAGGTCGGAAAGAGAGGGCCAGGGCGCCCGCGGAAAAATCCCGTGGCCACAGCCCCACCTACACAACAATTTGCGCCATCGGGGTCGAACTCAAGACCACAGTCGTCTCTTTTCAGCACGCGAGGGCAGGGAAAGGATGGCGAGGTCTAATATAATTTTAGCTAGTCCTGTCTCGGACTCAAGGCAAATTGCACTTCCTATAGGTAACGAAGGACTATAGATGATATAAAAGTTGATAGGGGGAGGGGGTTTTTATTGTAATGGTTTCCCCCTCATGTAAATAAATAGATTAGGTTTATAGTCACCTGCATGGGCCCATAGGGCGCTAAATCAGGACAATGAAATTAAATTAAAACAAATAAAAATAAATAAAAACAACTTTCAACACTTAATTCCCAATAAAGCTCTCCTAACATGTTGGATAGGCTGTGTCTCAATATCTGATCAGATAACAATGGATGTTGGGATAATTATATGTTCTTGTTTAAAACTACAGTAGTGATAGATCTATGATAAAATTACACGAGGCTGACTATTCAGCCTTGTACCCCTAAATTCTGCCAAGATCTATGTAATAACAAACAACATAACAGTCAAAGATCAGCATCATGGTGATACATCCTAACCCATAACTGTAACACAATACCTGTCGGTAAAAGGATTATATTTGGGCGTTATGAATTGTTCTATGTAATTGCGGTGTTCAGGTTGTCGTTGGGGCGCTGACAGGGATATGATTTAGCTCATTAGCGAGGCGCTTGGAGTAGAGGAAGAAAGGGCAGAGGGAGAAAGGGAAGAGAAGAGACAACGTTTTATGTATTTCGAGATACCAGTCAATTGTCATTATTCACCGACTTCTTGACGGACAGCTAACTTTGTGACGGCACCCAATTTGTATTACTTCGTGTTTTACCAACAATACCTTCGCCATGGAAGCTAGGCGCGATGTACAAGCATCCGACGACATCCAATGGCTTGGAGTACACCTTGATCGCGGTCTGACCTTCGAAAGTCACGTCGCAAAGTGGACCAGCAAAGCAATGCGGCTGGTGCAGCACTTCCGACGGCTGACACTGTGCACCCAGGGACCAAGGCCCGACTTACTAACCACAGTCATCTGCACGGTAGTTCTGCCAATCGCGATGCACGCAGCGGAGGTCTGGTGCCCGGGGCCAACCAGGGAAACTTATCGAGGTGTCACGCGTAATTCCTACAAGAGACAGAGCAAAGTCATCGACCAAACCTCTGCCTTCGGAATCCGCGTGGCTCTACCAACCTGGCGCACGATGCCTATTGCAGCCCTGAGAAGAGAGACTGGTATTACGCCAGCGCAAATTCTGCTCGAGGAACGCAGGCTCAAGACTGCCGCACGAATCCGGACACTAGATGAGTACCATCCGCTTCGACTTCGGGCCACGGAAAGCACAGACAACGCTCGTCACCGACTCGGCCTAAAGATATGCAACAAAACCAGACTTGGTTTCGACAGAGTGCATGATTCAAGGGTCCAGAGGATGTATCGACTCCTGCCAGAGGCCGAACTACCTCCGCCGCTCCGACCTCCGACCCCCCCTCAGCCAATTCCCCGCTGGACAAGCAAGAAAGAGGCTGCCAAGTTCATAAGAGAGTGGCTACCTACACTCCCACCCGACTGTCTCTGCGTGTACAGTGATGGTTCTGGGGCGTCCACCGACAAAGTGTCATGGGCCTTTGTAACGTTTATCAGTGGCACAGGCAGGGTAATTGAGCAAAGCGGCTCAGGCAAAATAACCAATGCAGAGGTCTACGACGCGGAGGTTCATGGAGCTCTAGCTGCTCTTGAAGCAATCACTAGCAGGAAGCGTGATCGTGGTCGTAGCGCCATCTATATTCTGCTCGACAATTCTGCGGCTGTCCAGGCCTTACTAACGGGGACAACAGGCTCATCATCCTGCAGGATTCAAAAGTTCTGCAAAATGGTCGCTAGAGCAGCAGCACCTGTTAAAGTAGGATGGATTCCGGGCCACGAAGGGCTGTTAGGAAATGAAATGGCTGATGAGCTCGCTCGAAGAGAGCTTAACTCGCCGGACAACTCTAGGACGACACATGGTGTGATGACCCTCGCCTCATCAGGACGGAAAGTCCGTGAATTGTCCAGGCAGATGGTTACAGACTGGTGGCATTCGAATAGCCCCAGACAATATGCCGACCTCGAACTCGAGATGCGACGCAAGAAACCGCCAGAGCTATCGCTGCCGAGAGCGGTTTACGCCCGCTTAATAGCCGCTCGAACTGGACATGGAGACTTTGCGGCTTATCACCGCCGCTTCAACCACACTGACTCTACACTTAACTGCGAGTGTGGGAGGGAAAAATCAATTGGTCACCTTGTCCAGTGTCGGAAAGCACTGGCAACTTGACGGCTGAAAAGCGGAAAGCGTAGGGCGCCGGCTCTGGAATTAATGCTCGGATCAAGGGGATGGCAGCTGTTCAGGGACTACGTCCAGGATAGCGGGATTTACGCGGAGGCAAGTCGGGGGATGGCAGGGATACCTGTGACTCGGAGGTGATAGATCAATAGCCTAGGTGGATCGGCATGGACAGAGAGATTGGATTCGAGGCTCAGGCGCGTGGTGGCTGAGGCGGAACGATGGAAGGGAGATTGTTTAAGTTTTTTTTTGTAATGCGGGATTTTGCGTGAAAGTTATTGTTTTGTTTTCAATTTTGGGCTGCTAAATTCGTCATGGTTTAACACATAGATGCATTTTGGCATGGTTCCGGTCATTTAGGTGGGACGAGGCATTTGTACTGCACGGTAGTTAACCTGATCCGGCCCGACCCCACTCGTGCTCAAGCTCCAGTAGGAGTGCGACGGTAGTTACTTAACCTAGCACATTAATGAACAAACTATTGTGGTTATGAGCTTAGGTTGGTGTCACTATGCATGCTGACCTTGTACGAGTATATAGATTGATGAGTTCAGGTTGTGGTTGAAGGTGTATCTGAGGTTCACTGTATTGAATTGTTCTATACTAATTGTGTGCCGAGCACTCGCTACTTATACTCATGTGCGGCCGCTAGTCGGCTCCTGACCACATGAGCTTTCTCCTGCAGATATCCCAAACAATACAGGAACTACACGAACAGCGTAAACATCTAATCACGTTATGTACATGCAAGTATCCTAGCTGTATAACATGCCCATCACAACACTCCCCTTGTCGGTAACGACTCTTAAATGATGTGGTATTGTTTAGGGTATTTGTTAGATTGCAGCAGAGGGTTACTGCATTGGGACCGGTGACTTAACCTTTGTGAGACTGTCAGCTAGTTGTCTTGATGTAGGTATATATACAGGCTTCATGTATCCTTTGTCGTATTGTTCTCTGCAGTAGTAATTTCGAAGGGCGATATGCTTAGATCGTTTATGGTTGTCATGATTCTTAATTAAAGATATTGCCGATTGGTTATCTATGTAAAGCTTCGTGCACTCAGAACCATCAATGCGATCACTAATGCCCAGCTCTTCAAGTAGAGATCTTATCCACTGGAGCTCACGGCAGGTTTCAGTGGCTGCTAAGTACTCAGCTTCTGTTGTTGAGAGAACTACTTCCCTCTGCAACTTCGAGCGCCAGCTTAGTGGGCCATTTACGAGCGTGATAAGCGAACCTGACGTTGAACGACTACCAGAAGTTTCAGCTGCAAAGTCTGCATCTGTATATGCTTCAAGTTGTGGTTTCGATCTTGTTCTAGTATATGTAAGGCCTCGATCGAGATCTTTTGCAATATACCTTATCACGCGACGCGCGGCTTGATAATGCTCGGATGATGGGTTTGTTAGAAAACGAGCAAGGTGGTTGACTGCAAACGCAATGTCTGGGCGTGTGTTGTTTGCTAGAAACTGCAGACCGCCGACAATTGAGTTGTATTCCGTCTTTTGATGCTCTTCGCACGTTGTTTCATTAGGACCCATGAGGCGTTCGAGTGCAGAGGATGCTGGTTTACAATCTGATAAGCCGTGCCTCTGTATTAATGCGCGAGCATATCGACCCTGTGAAAGTGATAGCGTGTCTGTATTTGGGTTCAATATGTTGATTCCCAGAAATAGATCAGTGTTGACTGCTTTTAGTTTGTATTTTTTGTGAAGTGTAAGCATAAGGTCGTCTATTTTCTGGATGTTAGGTCCCAGAACTTGGAAGTCATCAACGTACATCATGACAAATAAGTCCTTTTGTTTATTTGTATAGAGACAAATATCTGATATTGTTGGAAGAAGACGGTGTTTGGCTAGGGTGGCTCGTGCGTCATCATACCATAGTGCTGCCGCTTGTTTAAGTCCGTATAGGCCCTTGCGGAGTTGTATGAGACGGCCACCCCTTTCAAATCCTTGCGGTAGCTCCATATACAGATCAATATCAATGTCTGGGTTCCGGAAGGCCGTTGGAACATCGCCTTGCTTTCTGTGCCAGCCAAACTGGTGTGCTAAAGCTAGCAGTATTCGTCCAGTTTCGGACCTGGGTGTAGGTGCGAAAGTTTCATGGTAGTCAACTCCTTCTCGCTGAATATATCCCTTAGCTGTACATCGAGCTTTGTATCTTTCAAGACTACCATCTGCTCTAAACTTCTTTTTGAATACCCACTTGCACTTCATTGGTCTGCGTCCTAATGGGAGTTCGTCACGCTGTATTATTTTGATCGCACCTTTTTCTTGTAGTGATTGGAATTCTTCGTTTGCAGCGTTTTTCCATTGTGACGCTTCAGGAGAGGACATGGCTTCAGCCCATGTCTTAGGGTCAGTTGATGCAAGCGCTACTTTGCCATGGTGTAGTCGTTTGTAGTCATGTCGCACTACTTCTCTACCACTTCTTGTATGCATGGTTTCTTGCTCTGGGGAATGTGCGCGTTTCTGCCCTGCTAATGGAATTACCGGATCCCAGCCTGTCATGATTTTATCGAGGGCTTTGGGCTCATGCTCATCAGTCTTGCTGTGCACAACATCCAAATTTTGCTCCCCTTCATCCTCTGCTTCTGAGAGCTGGGATTCTGTGTCAGAAAAGTCATTTGTAATTTCTTGCGTGTTGAGCCTCGTTGCTGGGCTATGATTTACCAAGTCTGTCTTGGTAGGCAGGGTTTCAATTTGAGTGGATGAATGCTCGTGTTGTTGCTGAAATGGTGGAGGAGGTGGTACATGCTCTCCCCTTTGCTCATTTGGTGGAGGTGATATGTGATTTTCTATTTCATCACTTGTTGGAGGAGGTATATGCTCTACTCTTGATGGTTTGCTCGTGGCATCTTCTGGTGTTGCTCTTTGGGCTGCTAAAGAGGGTATAGATTGCTCCCCTTCAGACGATGGCAGAGTTTGATTATCTGGCCTAGGACGCGGCGTTTCTATATCTATGGGAAATGATTGATCATTAGTCCAATAGCTCAAGGTATGTTGTTGTACGATAGGGTCTAACTCATCTCCAAACATCACTTCCTCATTAAAGGTTGCATGAGGAGTAAAACTTTCAATCCATTTCCAATCTTGTGAACTTGTTTTGTGAGGATGGTAAATGATGAAATTTTTGTTAGTGTTTTTCTGGAAACCAATAAACCATCCCTTCTCAGCTCTAGCTGTAAATTTGCCAGGCTTTGGAGTGATTAATTTATAAGCTCTACACCCAAATCGTAGAACGAGAGACAAATCTATTTGACCAGTGTGAGGTTGGCTTAAACCTTGCATGAAATCAATTAGCGGAGTATTCTTCGTGCGCATACAATACAGTCTATTGGTAATGAAACAAGCGTATTCAACTGCCCATGGCCAGTATGTCACTAGCATGCGGGCGTCAATCAGCATTGATCGAGCTTTCCAAAGCACTACTTTATTTGTAGATTCTGCAACACCATTTTGTTCTGGTGTGTATGGAGCTGATAGGTCTGTGCGGATGCCATATTTTTCGCAGTGTGCTTTTGTGACGGCCCTGCATCATAGTAATGAGTAGGGGTGCAATGACATAATGATAGGTCTGTATTATAAGGAGTTACCCGGTATGGAACGCACGGGCCAGGTGTAAATTATGTGCAGTTATAGATCTGTAGATGCTTTCTTTCCCTTCTCTTCCTTAGTTTAGAATCCTTTATATTATAATCCTAAATTGAGTATCTATTTGATTCGACATTGTCATCTCCTAGTTCGTGCTCTCTTCGGACCGCCACAGCTTTGATGCGAGAGAATTCAGTCCCTCCTGTCATGGTTCTTATCATGACTCTCCATAAAAGGGTGAAAATGTGCCTAAGCAGCGGTCGGGGGGTCTAGTTGTCATAGTAACCCAATTGTACAGGAATGGAAAGGACTGGTGTTGTTAATGACACTAGCGTCGAGCTAGTCCGAGGAGACCCTTAAGTAGTCCTCATTCACGTCTTTAGAGGGCGTGCGACGTTTTGTTAGATTTCCGTATCTTGTTTGCATCCTATCTTGTCTACGTTCCATCTTACGTATCTTGTTCATATCTTGACCCGTGACTTCTATCTTGAATACTCTCTCGCCCCGTAACACCTCCGTCTTTGAAGATTATGCGAACTCTCTTACCATATTGATGCTGTTGGGTTTTGTTGGAATTTACCATATTTCTTACAATAATTGGCATTCCTTGCAAATATGAACAACTATCCTGCATGATACATTTTAGTTTCTTTTCGCTGATAATCTTTTCTCTCATGCACTTGTATGTGCAGGGTATTATGATACCGGGTTCAAATGCAGCGAGAGAAATTTTCACACATACTTTGCGGCTAATGGGATGGCGTTAATGGTGCGGGGTTCAATTCTATCCCACTTCACTGCATAATGGTTGTGTGGTCAGCTGTGCTGAAAATTTCTCACTGTAATAATTGTTGTTTGCATACCCACTTTTCTTCTAGGATATGCGCACATAAATTCTCGTTTTACATGTAACTTAGAACTTTAATGGAAACAATATTCTTTGAGCTTTACTTTCTGCTCGTCTTACTCGGAAATCGCAACAGATTATGAGACCAAACCCGCTCTACTTATCTCTGGGTGTAAATACTTCTGACTCTGTCTTCCTTTTTTCTTCAGCGATTTCTAGTTTCCATTCACCTGCTTACTCTTTATCTTTTTGAACTAAGTTCAAACACTTCCGACATCTCTCTACTCTATCTCGCCCCATCTAACACATCTTCCTACTCACGACTCTCGAGATATCTACTAACTATATTTTGGCGGACAGAAGCTATCTTACTTCTCTCTCTGCAACTTAAAAATGTGTCCAGACTGCATCTGGGCATGTTCTTGAGGTTCAGGGTATCGGCTCTGTCATTTTTGATGTCGGCAATTTCTCTGATAGTTCATTGAGTAGAACTATCACCCTCGACAATGTTTGGTACCTTCCTGCTTGTACCAAGAACCTCGTCTCTGGTTCTCAGCTGCATTCCAATGGCTATGGAATGCACACTTCTAAAAATGGGTTGTATATTGTTCACGGAGAGGACAATAATTCTTTCGCAACCGCTAGGGTAAAAGACGGCTTATTCTGCTTCAACGTCGTTAATTCTTCACCCAATTCTTTAATTTCTTCGCGTACTTTACTTTCGTCGCACCGCTCTTTATCTTCTAACTTAACCTCGTCCACTGCTTTGATCACGAAGGGAAAATCGCCTACTTCTTGCGATAACTATTCTTCTTTTTCTGACGTGCCTTCCGCTGCTTTAATAACGAAGGGTAAATCGTCCGTTTCTCGCGGAAAACTTTCTTTAAATTCTGCAACTTTAACTTCTCTACCTTCGAATTCTGTATCTGAAATTTCTCGGCTTATTCATCACCGATGTGCGCACATCGGTGCTGAAATTCTTTCATTACTTGACAACAGCCAACTAAATCAGATGACCGACAAAAAGGTCCCTTTCGAAAAGAATTCTTTCTTACAGTCAATTAAGGACTGCGATGTTTGCCTTTCTTGCAAACAAGTTGAGAAAATCCGTCATGACCCCTCTCTCCGGCCAAAGAGCGTTCTACAGCTGGTTCATTCTGACACGTGGGGGAGGTGTCGTGCGACTGGTATACTCGGTGCCAATTACTTTGTCAGCTTCACCGATGACTTTTCACCCGAGAGTGAAGTCTTTCTACTTCGGAGTCTCACTGAGGTTCCCCCTTGTTTCATTAAATACAAGGAATCAAAGGAACTACAGACCGGGGAGAAAATTAAAGCTTTTCGAAGTGACGGCGGCACCGAGTATAATCTCATCAACTTCGGGGGCATTTCTCATCAAAAGAGTGCCCCATATACACAGCACCAGAACGGAGTGTCAGAGCGATTAAATAGAACGCTCGTCGCGATGGCTAGGTGTATGCTTTCTCATGCACATCTCCCTCTTCGATTTTGGGATGCTGCAATTTCTTCGGCCTATTACTTACTTAACCGTCTTCCTCATTCTCACCAAAAGATTTCTCCTTACGAAATCTTTCACGGTTTTTTCTTCTGGCCTTTCTCACTTGAGAGTCTGGGGCTGTCTCTGTTATGTTCTTATAGACAGTGAAGACCCCCAACGATACAAGCTTTCTCCTACTTCTCTTAAAGGAATTTTTATTGGTTATTGTGATTCGCCAACACAATACCGTGCTTACTTGCCCTCCAAGCAGGGTTGCAACAAAATTGTCGTCTCAGCAAATGTCCGATTTGTGGAGGACAAATTCTGGGATTGGAGTAGGTCCGCTCAAGAGCAATTTGGTGATTTAGAAATTGAGTCTGGAAACATTGGCAGCTCAAATCACAACAAAGAAGATTTCTCAAGCTCTGAGGGGGCTAACCCCAATCCCGTATACTCAAGGATGGATTCTTCTAACCAATCTCATCCCATTTCTTTCTCGACAACTTCTTCTGTTGCCTCTCAGGAATATCTTTTAATCCCTGATGAAGGCATAACTTCAAGTGTTCCTTTCAACACCCCTCCAACTGCTACGCTCCATCCAGTTTCTTCAGCAGGGCAAAATGATCCAGATGCTCAACCTCTTGTAGCAAGTCTTAGAAGGAGTAGCAGGATAGCCAAACAGATTGAGAGCAGTTCTAATTTGCAGCCGGAGCCTCGAATTCTTTACGTCGGTGGAGATGCCCCCATCCCCCGAAATTTCTCAGAGGCAATTAATGGTCCCAATAGTTTAGAATGGAAGGCTGCAATAAAAGACGAACTCGACTCACTATCTGAAAAGGAGGTGTTCACTCCCTTTTACTCATGTTCCTCACGGGAGGAAACCTATTGGATCTAGGTGGGTGTTCAACGTCAAATCAGATGGCAGGTTTAAAGCAAGACTTGTCGCTCAGGGATTTCGTCAAATCTATGGCGTTGATTTCTTTGAAACTTATTCGCCCACCCTTCGGATGGATTCTTTGCGGATTCTTTTAGCTGTATCAGCCTACCTTGACTGGGAAATTCACCAAATCGACATTAAAACAGCATACCTAGAGGGTGATCTTCAGGAGATTATTTATATGAAAGCACCCGAAGGTTTGTCTGGTTCGAAATTCTTACTGGTGAATAAGGCCCTATACGGGCTTAAACAATCAGGCAAGGTATGGAATGATAAGCTTAATTCTAAATTACTTTCACTCAATTTTCTTTCTTCTTCAAGCGATCAATCCGTCTATGTACACTCCAGGAAACCTGTCGCACTGGGTGTATATGTTGACGATCTGGTAATATGTGGGAAATTTCTTTACAATATCCTTGACTTAAAGAAGCAACTTTCTTCGGCTTTTCCAGTTAAGGACCTCGGTGAACTTACCACAGTTATCGGATGGCAAATTACACGCGATCGAAGTACTCGGACCCTTCAAATTTCTCAGTCTGAGTATATTTCTGATAAAATTAACTCTTTTGGTTTAGGAGAGGCAAAATCATCTTCCTCGTCTCTTGACGGGTACGATGGGATCCTTCCAACCCTGGAAGGCGATACTAGCGCTGATGAGTCAGCTTATTCCAGTGCTGTGGGAAGCCTTGGTTATGCTGCAAATAGTACCCGTCCCGACATTTCTTTTGCCACCTCACAACTCGGCAGTTACAATTCTTCTCCTTCTCAACGACACTGGAACAGTGTCTGTAGGGTGCTCAGGTATTTGAAAGGCACCCTCGATTTTTGTATTACTTACAGTTTTGGGCCTGCTTCTCATTCTCAGGACCACAAAGCAATTCTTTTTTTTTTCTGATTCCGACTTTGCTTCCGACACTCATTCACGGCGATCTACAAGTGGACACATAATTATGCTTGGTAACGGCCCCATTTCTTGGCAGTCCCGAAAACAGAAATCCGTTTCGACATCTACTGCTGAGGCCAAATATGTTGCACTCTCAGAAGCTTCGAAACAGTCAATCTGGGTCAGTCGTATGCTTAAAGAACTACATGTCGCCGACCAATTTCTTTACAACGGAGGCATGTTAGTATATACCGACAACCAGAGTGCTATGGCAATTGAAAAGGGCACTAATTCTTCAAAGACCAAGCATATTGATGTTGCCTACCATTTTGTTCGCGAGAAAGTCGATAGTGGCGAGATTTCTATTTCTTATATTCCTACTGGCAAAATGATTGCCGATATTCTCACCAAACCTCTTTCTGCACCAAAGGCTCGGCCTCTTTGCGCAGAAATCTTTAACTCTAAATGAACGTATAATTTCGGATACGTCGTTCAGGGGGAGTGTTGGAATTTGCCCTATTTCTTACGATAATCGGCATTCCTTGTAAATATGAACAACTATCCTGCATGATACATTTTAGTTTCTTTTCGCTGATAATCTTTTCTCTCATGCACTTGTATGTGCAGGGTATTATGATACCGGGTTCAAATGCAGCGAGAGAAATTTTCACACATACTTTGCGGCTAATGGGATGGCGTTAATGGTGCGGGGTTCAATTCTATCCCACTTCACTGCATAATGGTTGTGTGGTCAGCTGTGCTGAAAATTTCTCACTGTAATAATTGTTGTTTGCATACCCACTTTTCTTCTAGGATATGCGCACATAAATTCTCGTTTTACATGTAACTTAGAACTTTAATGGAAACAATATTCTTTGAGCTTTACTTTCTGCTCGTCTTACTCGGAAATCGCAACAGGTTTCGATCCACTGAATCAATAATGGTGCGATTTGATCTTTGGTCTCGGTTGTTATAGCCCAGCGCATTCGCGTTTTTGCGTCGGTAATAATAACTACATACTGATGCCCGTTGATTGCGGACTGGATCTTTCCCACTGTGTCAATATGAATTTTGTCTAGGGGTTCATTTGGGGTTGGTCTAGGTTCCCTGGACACAAACCTTTGGGCTTTACTTAAATGACATGTTTCACAGGTTGTGAGTTCACTTAAATCAATGCCCTCAAGTCCTTTCGAGACTTGTGCTGTTTTCTTTAAAATTGTCTGACCCGTATGTCCTAGTCGCTCGTGCCATCGCTGTGCACTGGTTGTTGTTAAAATTCTTGCAATGCCAGGTGCAGCAATCATGGAACTAGACGGCTGGCTAGTCTCAATTGGGAAAATGTAGAAAACGTCATTTTTGCATACAAGCCGGGCTACTGGTCTGTCTGCCTCAGGCGGACAATGCAACACTAAAAACATTCTGTTGTAATCTGGTAGAATCCCAGATATTCTCTCTAGCCTACCAGCAGATATGATATTGCATGAAGAATCTGGTGAGTACAATGCATCATGTAGCTTTAGTGTGAGTTTACCAATCTTGATACGTGCAGTTCCGAGACTGTCAAGTGATGATACTCCTACTGCTTGATCAAATCTAAATGGCTTAGTAGTTTTGTTGATAAATTCAAAAGAAGATTCATGTGGCACAAAATGGTGCGAAGCACCAGTGTCGTAAATTGTACGGCTTTCATTAACTTGAGCAGTTGCAGCTACAATAAAGTCTGTATCACTATCTCCGATGTCATAAGTGGCCGCTACTCTATTTCTTCCTCCGCTAGAATTCGTGCTACCCCGACTATTTCTAGATGCAAGTTCGGGGTGTTGTCTAAAACAATCTTTGTTCTGGTGTCTATGACGACACTGCTTGCAGATAGCCTCAGGATCTACGTTCCGTGTAATGGGAAGAGATGTTGCATGCGCCACTTGGGCTGGCAACATCCGATTTCCTGCAACAGAACGTAGCAATGACATCATTGTCTGCAATGGAACATATTCATTATTGGGCTCATGTATTCTGGTGTCCCTCCAGTTGTTCAACCATTCAATCCTCTTGGTTCCCATCACAAATATGGCTGCTGCCTGACCATCTCCAATGTGGTAACCAGGGCGCTTTGGCGCAGCATGCGACGGTAATGCGTCCGCTGCGTTATTTACGCTCTGAATACCCGCTAAAAACCTGTCAATATAGTCATCAGCAGTGGTCATGAATCTGATCATTAAAAAGCTTTCGAGAGCTGTTGCATACGGGGCTGTAGCAGTTTCCTGCCGGGTGCAAGCTACCGCATCGAACAGCTCTTTTGCTGTCATGTGATCATAGTTCTGAGGGCACGTTGATGATGAAAGCCTACTAGTAATCACGTTCTTGGCCTCAATCTCTCCCAGTAACCATTGCTCGAGTTTAATTTCATGCTCGGTAGACAGGTTAGGGAGATCTTCGGGGCTCGTATTACTAGAGCTAGCGTCGACAGGGGCGTGCACTGGTCGCAGTCCAGGCATGTTGTGGAATACGTGTCCCAAAACATTGCGTCGTGCGAGTTTTGCTTGGAGACTTGTCTTCCACTTTGCAAACGAAACTCCCGGCTGGAGGATGAGCTTATTGTCGTCTTTTGCCATAGTTGTTTAATACTTGTACGTGTTAGCGTGATTTTGGCGCAGCGGAATCGCCCGGGCTCATAACCTATTGTGGTTATGAGCTTAGGTTGGTGTCACTATGCATGCTGACCTTGTACGAGTATATAGATTGATGAGTTCAGGTTGTGGTTGATGGTGTATCTGAGGTTCACTGTATTGAATTGTTCTATACTAATTGTGTGCCGAGCACTCGCTACTTATACTCATGTGCGGCCGCTAGTCGGCTCCTGACCACATGAGCTTTCTCCTGCAGATATCCCAAACAATACAGGAACTACACGAACAGCGTAAACATCTAATCACGTTATGTACATGCAAGTATCCTAGCTGTATAACATGCCCATCACAACACAAACAAATCGCACAAATCGAGAAATTCGAAAATTCGAAGATTCATTTTTTCCCTCTTTCCATTCCTATGATCACTTCTGTGCTTGACTTCTCGAATTGTTAACCGTCGCGAGGTATTTAAAATGCCTCCGGTGAGAAAAAATCGCCCAAAGCCGACAACTTCAGTCGGCTTTGAACGGACACTATTATGTCCAAAACCTACTGGTCTCGCGCAAAAACTATCAAGCCTATTTGCGAGTGAAGCCTTCGTCCCAGGGAAGTCTACAAATCTTCCCGACAAAGAGATGACTGATTCTGAGCCCATCAGGACAGTTACAATTGGTCCCGGGACCACCAACCCCATCGAGCTGGCCCCAGTTGCAAGCAGCTCTAGGAAAGGAAAGGAGGTCGTCAGAGAAAAGACGACAGAACCTACAGAAAACTCTGCAAGAAAAATCGCTGTGCTAGCCTCCAAAGGCACAGCTTCGACAACAGCGATGGAATTTCCTCCTGAGCTACAATCTGTGATGGAGGCCGAAAAGCGTCGAACGGCGCAAATTAAGGCCCGAATCGAAATTTGCTCCACTGCAATTAGCAGTGTGGAAGCAGCACTCTCGCCTCTCTCGATTGGCGACGACAAAGAATTCGTAGACGGCATCAAAGTCTACCTTCGAGCGGCCATCTGCCAATTTGTTCAAACAGGCCCAGGGACCACACCACCGGTTCTCCCTACTCGCCCAAGCAACCCTCTTCCGACGAGGGCTCAAGAAATTAGGGTTCAGAACCCTACGACAACCCATGCTCCAGCACCAAAGGCGACTTGGGCCACAGTAGCCAGTGCAGGTCTAGGCCGCAGCGCTGGGCCGTCAATTACAAAGGCAGCACCGCCTGCCCCAAAAGCAAAAAGTGCCAAACCGAGGACAGCAGTCGATACCCGACTGTTTCTACGCCTCGCGTTTAATCACCCCCACCGACAACTGTCACCAGCTGGCGTAAGATTAGCTGTGTCACAGGTGCTTGGTACCGCTGCCGACGACATTACGTTGGTTCAGCGGGTCAAAACAGGCTTTGCGCTGACAGCAAAGAATGAACTCGCTCGGAAAGAGCTCCTGGATTCCTCCATATCACGGAGGGAATCTGGAATAAACCTGGAGCCAGCGTCAAATCTGGTTGCCTTCCAGATTGCCACCGTACCGGTGACAATAAACACACTTGCAGGTCCCATCGAGATCACGGCAAAGATGGTTGCAGACGAAGTCACGCGAGTGACAAAATTGGTTCCGTTTCTTGTCCGTCCTCATGGGCAGTGCAAGCCCGGGGCGCCATACGAGAACTGGCAAGCCCTCTTTCCTCGCGAATCCACGCCCCGACCTGGATTTCGCCTTTTCGACGACTCTGGAGCTGCGAAGCTCTTCCGACCACGTCGACCAATAGAACAATGCAAACGCTGCCTTGGCTTCCACGCCAGCCGCGGATGCTCCCGGACTCCAGCTTGCTGGAAATGCGGATCTAACATGCACTCAGAATCAGAGTGCAAGGCCCTCACCCGGTGTCGAAACTGTGGGGGACCTCACCGATCGGATTGCCGGGCCTGCTTAGCCAGACCCAGCAAGTCCGGACCGGTGCCAAAAGAGCAGCTCGCGCGGATCCGCCAGATCCAGCAAGGGGAGTTCGCGAAAGTGGCTCGATTTAGGGCTGCAGCCAAAAGGGCCGAAGAGGCAATCATGGCCTCAGCGAAGGATGTCTCGATGGCCGAGGGATCGGGTTTTGGAATACTGGAATCCGAAGAAGAAGTTTGAGGGTACAGCAACCCTCAGTGAAGTCTACAAAAAGCTTCAAATATATAGCAGGATACCAGCTGAATTCAGGTTATCTGCGAACTAATCTTTCGCTCTCAGCGGAGATAGGAAAAAGTCACTTGGAGGATGTGGCAGGAAAGGGAACGGGCGAGAAGCGCGGGATCCGGACCAAACAGTATTTCTTCCAAATTTGATTTCAGTTTTTGATTTATGTTTTTGATTTTAGTTTTGCTGTTAACTTCTACAATTTCAGTAGAAGTTCATGCGGTTGGAATGAGTTGGGCCTGTACGCAGTGATCCTTGCCGGCTTCACCGGTCCTTGACTCATTGTGGATAAGAAAGCGTTAGCTTAGGACCAGAAAGTACCAAAAAAAAAAAAAAACAAACATGGAAGCTGGGGAAATTACTCGGCTAACTTTGTGTGCATATAGCAGCAAATAAGTTTCACAACGGGTTACTGTGGCTAGTGGCATATCGATTTTTGCTCCTTTCTGACAAGACAGGACATCTGTCATTTATGAGTTGATTTCTGCTTGCATATACTAGCCAAATATGCCAATTTTAAGTACACTCAAGAAAGATACTTGGGACACTGTGTAATTTTCAAATGTTAACTAGATAGCCCTACCACCAAGGATGAGATAAATGTACCATTTAGGAAGATCGTGTGATGTATCTCACTTAGCAAACTTGTTTAGCTGGAGATGCTGACCTTTAACAAATCCACCCCTCACTCAATATTTTTAGACACTATATAGTTTATATTAAAGCTCCCTAGATCAAGCTTCTGTGGTCCAATGGTTAGGATTCCACCCTTCCAAGGTGGAGGTTCGTGTTCGATTCACGGCAGTTGCAGTTGTTTGAAGCCCTTCCTACCTTTTTGATATCTAAGTATCAAAGAACATTACACACGATGAAGACCATATTTTCACCACCAAACCTTTTTCATTTTATGAGTTTTCATAACTTTCATTTTTATTGGAATAGTAGACCACTACCAAGCTTGAATAGAGACTGTAAAACCTGTAGAGGGCTTTGTGTGAAGTCAAGTGAAATGTCAAAGGGTAAGAGCGAATATAAGTATGAAATATGGTGTACTACATTAATGCTATGAACTCTTTCAAAATCGCCCTTTAGCTACAATTTCATGCTTAGATCTACGACTGCGAACAATGCCTGATCTCCCTCCTGCCCCTACTCCCCCGTTACCAGTAGGGGCACCAACGAGACTGACACAAACGCTGAACCAAGCGACTTCCGCTATTAACACAAGAACGCAGGATACAACTCTTTTGCTTGGCAGTGTTGGCGCAGCGTTGGAAAACGTCACTTGTGGTACGGCTGCCTCTACAATCCTCCTCCATTTGCAGAAAACATATGACGAGTTATTGACACGTATGCAAGCTGTTTCACACGAGGGACAGGACTGAACACCTGTACGCGGTGTCCTCTACGAACCTGCGAGTGAAATATTCTCCCAGAGCCAAGTTCAGTCAAATTTCGCAATAGCGAACAAGTAGGCCCACGAGGCAATGATTCAAAATTCTCCGCCATGTCAAATTTTCGCTCCCAACGAGTTCGACTCCTACCCAAGTCTCATCAAGTTTACAAGTACGACTTAATACATCCTCATTCCAATGACCACACCTCTCATCAACTATTCTCTGGCCTCAGCTAGCCGCCAAATACACGCCCACGCCGATATTTGTACCCGACGGATGAAATAAAGCGTGGTGCATAAGTGTGGGAGACAGTTCTTTGGAATGGGCGTGAGAGGTACTAGGACAAGTTCACAAGATGATGGAGAGCATGGCTTTATGTTGTAAAGGTAAGAGCTTACGGAGGTTAATTGGCAGAAGTTTTACGGATGATTATCGATGAATCAATGTGAACTGCTGATATGTTTGGTATTCAGAACTATTAGGATTTAGGAGGTAGAAAGAGCTAATTATATACACATCTGAGGTGGCTAAACTCTCGCCTCATTTTCCCAAATCAGTATCACAGAATATTCTAGTATCCTCCATGTGGTAGTATTATCTAGAAACACTTTCCATACAGTGCTCTATTACTCTTCTACTCATCATGGAGCGACCTGGAAAGTTCTTCCTTCACCCTCAGTGATCATTACCCTTGTGCATCGTAATGCTAGCCATCACCAGCACAACACTTTAATCTCGAGGGGCGCGAAATATCGAATTTGGGCAAGGAGTTCTACGAACTTAGCTTTATGCGTGCGCCAAGTCTTCGGTTGCAAAAGTGCAGGCGACACTGTAAATACGGCAATGGTTGGATAATGCGGTGGTACATTGTCTCGGCCGGTTTCTCAAATAAGGTCTGGATAGCTAGGGCACATATTCCACTCGAGATAGGAGACCTCTGGTTCGAATCCAGCAAAACTAAACTACATTTCTCGCGGCGCTAGTATGCATGGATGATAAAGGCACGCTTGGATAATCAAAGGTTTTTAATTTCCCTTTGGTGGGTACTTATGGAGGAGGGTCGACTGTTTGTGTAAGCGAACATACCTCAAAGTGGTATTTGCAAATGAAATCCAGAGTATGAGTGTCTCTAACATCAAAAGAGTTATCCATCACGTAAACATAGCACCGGTTATGTGTCATAGCTAAAAAGCTGATTACACATTAACTGATTTAAAAAAAAGCTGTTGCATACGAATTTTTTGAAAACTATGTGCGAGGTGTACCAATTCCCGCAACAACTACCTATCATCTGGCAAAACAACTACCCATAGACCGACATTTTTTCACTTTATCATTGCAGTAAAATCACTCACCAGAAGACCCATCACCCGATGCAATGGCACCCGCTGTTGCATCGTCATCATCAATGCCTTCTAATCCCGGAGGGCAACTCCATCCAAGCCTGCTAGGCATTGCGAATGCAATGCAGAAAGCAGAATACTAAAGAAAGGAAAGACTTGGCCTTGCCCAAGACTTCCTAGAACTTATCGACACCTGGGCTAAAACCAAGGCGGACATAAAAGCGTCAACAATTCTGGCGTCTTTAATTGCAAATATCGCGCCAATCGTGATCTATTTTGCAACAGGCTAAGTGGAAAATTATGAGACCAATAGTAAGGTCCCGAACCCCACATCAATCTCTTCAAAAACAGTGACACACAAGGCAAAAAGTACTCCTGTCGCACACTGTAGTGCTCTACCTGCTAGACCTTCAGAGAACACTTCGCCCTGGGTTACAGTGGCCCGAAAAGCAGCCAGGCTACCTGACCCACCTGCTATTCCATTACCAAGAAGACCTGTCTCACAGACAAGCCAATCAACAAAATCGAATCCCGAGGTCGACAAACGCCTTTTCGTACGGTTAGATAGAGACCATGAATGGCGTCGGCTCTCACCGATCACAATTAAGAAGATGATTACTGAGCGTGCAGGTGTCGCACCATCAGCTATCATAACAATGCACCCGGCTTGTTCGGGTATCTCATTTGAGTGCGCATCTGATGCACTTAGGGAAACTATCCTCAGTACAGGATTATCTTTCCGACAGGATAACGTTCTCATTGAGGCAGCATCAGAATGGATACCAGTGTTGGTACCTGTGAGGATTCCTCTTCCCATCCTTACTTCAGTTCATAATTTTAGCATTTCTTCTATGTTATTATGACAACAGATTAGTTCTTGGCACTTGTTATTATGTTGGTACTAGTTTAGGGCCTATGTTATGATGAGCTAGTGGAAGGAAGCCAGTATATGTAGGACGGCTTGTTCTGTAGCTTCAGAGCTCTTCACGCTTAGTTTTCTGTCATACCCAACACCTTCGGATTACCTCGGATTACCTCTTGTACCTTTAGTTACCACTAGTACCCACTCAAACCTTTAGACCTTTTAGCCATTTATATTACCCATCTTTCAAACCTTTAGTCCCTCCTAGCTATCTTCAGTAGACCTTCAGTCATCTCTTGCGACCCATCCGACCTCTTCTCACTCTCCAATTCCGCTTCAGGTCAAACGCCTACGCTCCAATCTGACAGTACCACACGTGCCCCTTTTCATTCGGACACTGGAAGGGGGCATAACAGTTTTCAATGAAATGGTGATAAGTGAGTGCCAATCAGTCTGTGGCGTGGTTCCAATTCTGGTACCCCAATCACCGACAAAGCTGGGATAATATTCTACCAGTTGGCTTGTACATTTCTGCCAAAAACCATCAAACCTCAAGTTTAGGCTGTTCGAGGAAAGTGGGCCGGCAATGCCTTACACGCGACAGCGCTCCATTGAGCAATGCCGGGCTGCTGGGGATTCCGCCCCACGCGAATTTGCACTAGAAGCCAACGCTGTGGACGCTGTTCGGGTGTACACGAGACTTCAGAGTGTCAGGTCAAAATTCCTAAATGCTCTAACTGCGCGGGTCCTCATGACTACCATGAGCTTAAATGCATGGCTAGGCCCAGGCGCCAATGTCACAAACCATCTCTGGGATGTCGCGTTGCACCCAGTCAACCGAGTCATGACATATATACAATAATATAATTTAGGAATTGTAATGGTTACAGTGTTGTGATAGCAACAGTTGCCACTCGGAGTACTAGTTAGTTCCTATGTGAGAACTGTGGACTATTACACCCTTGATTATAGTAATGATGCTCGTGTACTTAGGGGAACCCTGGGACTGGACATAGACTGTAACATTTTGTCTTGTAAGTTACCTATGTTTTAGAATCTAATCATTAATCTGAATATCTCGTCTTCATTATCAGCCTCTGTCTTCGTCCTCGTCTACGTCCTCGCGCTCGTCTACGTCCTTGTCCGTGACAGCAGCTTTGTCTCTAGCGACGGCCTGGTACTCGCGTTGGCCAGCTTGGCGAATGGTCACAAGTTGCTCCCTGGTAGCTGGGACAGACCGGTTGGGACGCGCCAGGCAGTCTCGACTGCCGGATTGGAGGGGGCCTCCGCAGTTTCGACATTTAGCGGCTGCTCTACACTCTAATGCCGATTGCATGGTGGATCCGCAGTTCCAGCAGGCTGGTGCGCGAGAACATCCACGGGTGGCATGTAAACCGAGACATTTCCTACATTGCTGTATGGCAGGGCGGTTTCGTTGGATGGTTGCTATTCCTGAGTCGTCGAAGAGTCAGAGTCCAGGCTTTGGGCTAGCATTCTTTGGAAACAAGGCCTTCCAGGATCTGTAGGGAGCCCCGGGATTGGTTTTTGTGTGGATCCTTACTCTGTCTGGAGTGCAGTTAGTGATTCGGAGGATTTCGGCGGCCACCATTTTGGCAGTGACTTCGATTTGTCCTTCTAAGCCGAAAACTGCGACTGGAACCGTAGCAATCCGGAGTGAAATTAGATCACTTGGTAGTTCTAGTTTTGCCTCCACTTGTGTGAAGATGCTGGAGGCCTCCAGCAGTCGGGATTTTGCATCCGGGTTTTTGGCATGGATGGCAAAGCTCGTGGGGATGCGTTGCACCTGGTCGACATCAGAAGGGGTGCATTGCGTTTGTTTCGCTACTGCTTCGCGAAAGCCAGCTGGAGAGAGAGCTGTCTTCACTCGTGATTGGCTTCCAAACGCAGGAAGGGTCGGTCATCTTTCGATGCTGTTGTTGCTGCTGCCGGCTTCTTCCTGGTTTCCTGGCAGATGGTGCAGCCAAAACCGAGTTGGTGTTTGTAGGAGCCTGTGCGCCTGACTTTTGGTGTTCTGCTCGGGTGCTTCTGGGCTGGAGAGGTGCAGTAGCTTTTATAAAATTCCGGGGAATGGCTACTTGGATGACGGTAGCATGGGGATTCAGGATCTAAGGCCATTGAGGGAAGGTTAGACCGATACAGTAAGTCTCGTATGAAGTTGTGGAAGGAAGAATTGAGTGAATACAATTGTATTAAGATGTTTGGTTCTGAGTAAACTGAGCTGATGAGAGTGAGATTGCGTATGCGCATATCTTATCAACTGAGGTTTTTGACCAGTATTTATCAATCTCCATGGATCATAAGTTATGATCCCTGTAGATGTAAATCTATATACGTACAGATATATGAGCCAGAAATATAAAGCTAAATACATGTGTGTCGGTTATAGATCCGAGAAACCTTTAACCTGCATTTGATACATAATCATCTGATGGAATGCTAGTGTGAAATAAATGCCAATATGCATTAAACTTTCCGTGAGGAATGTGCTGATGACAATGATATAGGAAGGTGAATTTGATAACCTAATTAGCCGGACTTACAAATGAGTTATCCTTGGCATTCCAGGATATACAACATTTCAACACCCCTCCTCACTTTGCATCGAGGATAGATACATAAGTGAAAAACTGTTAGTATATTTATTGTCATTTCTCATCTAATGCTGGTATGGTAGACAAGCCAGTGGTTGTACTAGTACCAAAAACTGAAGTGCATAAATCGGTGTGCCTTGGTCTCGGTAAGCCTTTTGTACATATATCTGCGAGATTTTTAGCTGAAGGAACATGTAATAGTGTAAGCGAGCCGTCTTCAATTCTTTCCCTTGTAAAATGATAGGCGATGTCGATATGTTTAGAAGCATCATTTAGTTTTGGATTGTGAGCAAGTTCAATGGCAACCGTATTATCAGTCGAGATTGCTGCTGGGATGCTGTCTCCAAGGAATCGGTGAAGTCCGCGCAAAATCCAGATATATTGTTTGGATGCGAGCGCTATTGCCATGTACTCAGCTTCGCAGGTTGAATGGGCTACAGTACGTTGTTTGCGTGATCTCCAAGAGATAGTAGAGCTACCGAGTTGAAAGATGTATCCATAAAAACTTCTCCACGTATCGAGACAGTTACCATAGGATGCATCACAGAATCCATTAAGTACGAGGGGAGAATCAAACTTGTAGTGGAGCGTTAAATTCCTTGTACCTTTTAGATATCGTAGGGCACGTTTTGCCGTATTTAGATGAGCCTGAGTGGGGTCCGAATTGAATTGGGAGAGATGGGTGATTGTATATGCAACATCTGGTCGAGTTCCAGAGACTAGGTACATAATAGACCCAATAATTTGCTGATATGTTGTTGTATTAGTTCTAGTTTCCCCTTCTTCCGCAGCCATGAGCCGATGATTTGGATCGATGGGTGAGGATACAGGATTGCATTCTTGCATAGAAAATCGGCTCAATATTCTATTTGAATCCCAAGGAGCCAATGAAGTGTTCCCATATCATTTACTTTGAATTCAGATTTTAGTAGGTTGACTGTTTGCTCTATAAGATCTCCTTTTTCCCCAAATAGTATGATGTCATCTACATAAATTGCCATGATTAGGTTTCCTGAATCATGGACAAGTACACAGGGGTCAAAGAGAGAAGAGGTAAAACCAGAAGGTTTAAGGTATTTGACTAATCGGAAGTACCATTCTCGAGGTGACTGTTTTAGGCCGTATATACATCGCTTTAGTCGTGCAACGTGATCTTCTTTCCTAAATCCTTCGGGTAGCTGCATATATATTTCTTCGTTGAGAATACCATAGAGAAAAGCAGTTTTAATGTCGAGCTGTCTAGGTTTCCAACGTTTGTTTGCCGCAATAGCAAGAAGTAATCGGAGAGAGTCGTATCGCACGACTGGGGCAAAGGTTTCGTCATAGTCGAGCCCTTGTACCTGAGAAAATCCTTTAGATACATATTGTCAGGGCTCTCTTGGGACTTGGTTACTTAACTTGGAAATGGTTGGTGGAAAATCTTGGATACTTGATAATAAAGACAATATATTAACAGAAGACTAGGTTCTTGATTCTTGGGTATCTAGGTAATAGTACAAGACTGAAAGCTGGAGAGCTTTCGACATGAAGATACCTCAGCTACTTATACTTCGACACTATCTACTACAGACTACAGTAATCTAGTTCCAGCCCAATTCCTGTCGAACTCCTGAGAGTGACCTAGAATCTGATCGAAGCCCAGTGAACTGGTAAGAGTACAAAATACTATCCGGAAACATCTAGAAACTAATTGCTAGAATAGCTTAGAATGCCATCGAAGTAACTCAACACCATGAATCATCTCCACATCAGTCAGTCCGTGACACATATCGTGCCTTGAAGCGTTCTAGATTTCCTTGAGCATCCCCTTTTAATTTACAGACCCATTTGCCATCAACTACCTTTCGTACTTTGGGTCTAGGTACCACTTCCCACACATTATTTTCGCGAAGGGAAGTAATCTCTTCATTGAAAGCCTTTTCCCATTGATCCCAGTGCACAGATTGTTTAGCCATGTTATAGGATTTTGGTATAGGAATTTCTAGAATGTTTATAAGCGCCTCTTCATCCAGAAGATCAGTCGAGTTCTCGGCTGAGGGTTGATTAAGGGAAATGTCATTCGATACATTCCACAAATCTCCTATTATAGTTTCATTATATAGCCGAGGTCGAACCTGACGTCCAGATTGCGTTCTTCAATAATAGATCTGATTTCCATCAGAATTACGACTTGTAAGATGAGGTAAGCTTTGAGATTCAGGAGTTGACGAGGGATTCATAGAGGTTGAGTCTGTTGAAGATTGTGAAGAAGTTAAGTCGAGAGGTTGCTGAAAATTAACAGGGCTTAAAGGTTCATGTTCTATCCCCTTCTGAGTAAATAATCTACTAAATTTCTCATTCAGATATTCCCCGCCATTATCAGTACGGAACTGCTTAATTCTGACATCATGTTAAGTTTCCATTATTGAAATGTAATCGATGATTGACTGAGGGGTTTCTGATTTAAGTTTTAGAAACTGAATTGAAGAAAGCCGAGTTGCGTCGCCAACGAAACTGATGTAATATATAGCGCATCCATAAGGAAGTACTGGTAATGGTCCACACAAGTCAGATTGTATGTGTTCTCCTTTGACTTTTACTCTTCTTAAAGTTGGTTTAGGTTTGTTGCGATTGGACTTAGCAATTACGCAGTCTTCACAGTTGAAATTTCCTGGACATGGGGGAATATTTTTTTTTTTGGATACAATATAAGTTTGTTTATCTTAGTGATTGAAAATGGAGCTGAATGACGCAAGGCTTCGTACCAGAATCGTAAGTCAGGCGGGTAATGTCTTCAATTTCGATTAAACATGGCACAGGGCCATCAAACTTTGATTCCAATAGTGATTTACCTTTTTTTTTTTTAAATTTTAATTTTATATTCCCGTCATCAAATAAAGTATAGCATTTAGATTCTTCTCTCTTCCAAGAGAAGAGTGGATGTTGCAGTTGAGGTACATACAAAACATCATTTAAACGAAAGGATGAAATAGAGCCATTTGAGGCTTTACAATCCATCATAACAGTTCCTCTACCTTTCACGGACATACCTGACCAGAGCTTGAAGTTACAAGTCCGGTACAAGTCGAGAGATTCTCAAACCGTTTTCAGTAAGGATACATATGGGAGATAGCACAAGTATCAAGGAGGGATGGTATCTGGCATCTTACTTCTGAGTTTGTAATATGAGCCTCATCTCTGCCTCCATCTTTCTTGGAAAGAAAAGTCCTAGACTCCTTTAATTTAATGCAATTGTTAGGTATGTGTCCAATGTGCCGTCCTGAAAAATGTTTATTGAGCCAGTTGCATTCTTTATATTCGAAATCTTGGATTCTTGATTAGATAAAATTTTCGATGCCGATGACACCTTTTGTCATAAAGGCAGAATTGCACGTGGTAACATTTTTATGGTCTTCTCTTCTTCTCTGAACTTCAATAGGAATTTACGATAGGATTCAGTAGATGCTTTCGACATTTTGTGAAGCGTAAGCCATTCGGATTCGTATTTTTGGATGTAATCTGAAATAGAGGAAGACGGATCGTAGGCATTGATGAGATTCATCAAGTTTCGCATTTGAGAGACTAGAGCGAATGCTGTATCCCTATAAAATTGTTGCTTGAGATAATTCCACATTTCATGTGGGTCTTCGAGCTCGATGATCTGTTCAATAAGTTTTGGAGATACAACCTCTAGGTAAACCGTGAGGGCATGGTTTTTTAATGAATCGAATGCATTGATTTCCTCTTCGGATGAGTTCTTTTCGGGTTTCTTTCCTTCAACAACAAGTTCATATACTTTCAGGGCTCGCCAAACAATTGTCATGGTTGAGGCCCACACATTGTAATTTTCTTGGCCCGAAAGTTTGGTGATATTTGATAGCTTTACCATCCTAGTGGTAGCATCGTTTATCTGCGATAAGAAAAAAAGAGCTAGAAGAGGCCATTTTTTGGATCGGAAGTCTTACTGATTTACTGAGAGCACCGGGCTCATAACCTGTTAAAGTTATTGACTTGAGCGAATATGGAGGTTATAGCGGAATCAGTGTCGGCGGTTAGACCGATACAGTAAGTCTCGTATGAAGTTGTGGAAGGAAGAATTGAGTGAATACAATTGTATTAAGATGTTTGGTTCTGAGTAAACTGAGCTGATGAGAGTGAGATTGCGTATGCGCATATCTTATCAACTGAGGTTTTTGACCAGTATTTATCAATCTCCATGGATCATAAGTTATGATCCCTGTAGATGTAAATCTATATACGTACAGATATATGAGCCAGAAATATAAAGCTAAATACATGTGTGTCGGTTATAGATCCGAGAAACCTTTAACCTGCATTTGATACATAATCATCTGATGGAATGCTAGTGTGAAATAAATGCCAATATGCATTAAACTTTCCGTGAGGAATGTGCTGATGACAATGATATAGGAAGGTGAATTTGATAACCTAATTAGCCGGACTTACAAATGAGTTATCCTTGGCATTCCAGGATATACGATATTTCAACACCTCGCACACCATCTGTCACGGACTGACTGATGTGGAGATGATTCATGGTGTTGAGTTACTTCGATGGCATTCTAAGCTATTCTAGCAATTAGTTTCTAGATGTTTCCGGATAGTATTTTGTACTCTTACCAGTTCACTGGGCTTCGATCAGATTCTAGGTCACTCTCAGGAGTTCGACAGGAATTGGGCTGGAACTAGATTACTGTAGTCTGTAGTAGATAGTGTCGAAGTATAAGTAGCTGAGGTATCTTCATGTCGAAAGCTCTCCAGCTTTCAGTCTTGTACTATTACCTAGATACCCAAGAATCAAGAACCTAGTCTTCTGTTAATATATTGTCTTTATTATCAAGTATCCAAGATTTTCCACCAACCATTTCCAAGTTAAGTAACCAAGTCCCAAGAGAGCCCTGACACCATCAGAGTTGCGCATCATCAGCGAGCGTGGACAACGTGACTTTAATGCTGCTCGAGCATATTCAGAGAGGAAGGGCAAGGTTGTAGAAGTCATCTCTGCCCCAGAAGCATGTATGCAAGGTTAATGTTAGAGAACCAAATCTCGAACACACCCAAAGAAATCAAAAGCACCCTTCTATTTCACCAAGTGAACGTGGGAAAGGGTGGAGAAAATATGGACATAGCCTTGCAACAAGTATGGGAAGTAGGAACGCATGTTTTAATGGTACAAGAGCCATGGACGATGCAAAAAGACGGAAGCTTTATCAGTAAAAGTCACACTGGATTCGATAGCCACAGCCCAACCGGCGAGAGAGGAGCTCGGCCTTGGGCAATCACTTTCACCCGCAAAGGCCTGTGAAACTTACAGATAACCCCATCCTCAGGCCAAACAGCTGACTACTGATTTGTACAGGTTTGCGGGGTTACATTCGTAAATATTTACCGCGCGCCTGGCCCGAGTGGCACTCTAGATCCACTACTACTCTAGAAACCTTCAGGACCTATAGTGATTGGAGGAGATTTCAACTCAGTATCAAGGCACTGGCAACCGCAAACCTCACGTCAGTACGGCAATGGTGACCAGATAATGGAATTGGCAAATTCTCACGACATGCGTCTAGCAACCAGAGCCGGGGTTACAACACATCGGAGCGGAAACATACTAGATCTAGTGTGGAGCAATATTCCAGCAATAGCTTCAGTGTCAACGGAGATAAACTGTACTTCAGATCATATGACCATTGTAGGATCCACTCAGACAACCAAAATATCGAATCCTTCAAGTAATTTGCAGGGACTGTACGTGAGCGACCAGAGCCTTGGAAAATCTCCCAGTACATCAAAGCCTGGATGAAGCCAGGGCCGTTGAAAAATGTTCGAGATATAGAGCTCCAAATTTCTACGCTCCTAGAGACACTTGATGCTCGCAATGCAGTAGGATGTATAGCACCAAAAGTCACCGGAACAACGGCACCTTGGTGGAACGAGGAATTCAAGTCTATGCAGCGCGAGTACAAACACTGTAGATCATATCCAGTTCTAGCAGTCCACGCCCAAAATAAGTTCAGAGCTACTGTCAAAGCAGCTAAGAGAGAAAACTGGAGGAGAAAATTTGAAAATATGACTACAGATGCCCAAGTATTTAAGCTGATGCAATGGGCTAAGCTTAAGTCATGTCAAGAGCTACCCCCACTAAAGGTTGCAGAGGACAAGTGGCTTTCAGACCCACTCGAGAGAGCATAGAGCTTGAGGGACACTTTGACGGCTCTTTTTGATGCAGACAAAGACCTATCCACATGATAGCTGGACCAACTGGAGTGAATCCCTTGGGACAACAATATTTCATTATCAGACGTTACAGAATGTACCATTGGCAGCAACAACACGGCCCCCGGAAACGACAAATTAACCATGAGATTGCTCAAGTCGTGCTGGACAGTATTTGGGACGCATGTAAGAAAGATTTTCCAAGCTTGTCTGGAGCATGAACACTTCCCAACAGCGTTTCGAGTTGCAGAAGTAGTCTTGCTTCCAAAGCCTGGACGAGATCTATCCACCCCTAAGGGATGACGGCCTTTCTCTCTACTCTCTTGCCTAGGTAAAGGATTGGAACGTATCATAGCCAAAAAAATGGCTTGGTCAGTCATCGAGGACCAAGTAGTCCCTCGACAACTTTTTGGGGCCCTGCCAGGACGTTCAACATTTGATCTTGTCTCCTGTGTTATTCATGATGCCGAGGCGACAATGAGGAGTAATAAAGTCACAGCTATGATAACAATGGATGTGCAAGGAGCTTTTGATGCGCTATTTCACAAACGCTTACTGTGTAGAATGCGTGACCAGGGGTGGTCGAGGAGACTGTGCCGATTTGTTTATATTAAGGAAATAATGACCCCTCTGTCATTGAGGTTGTAGAGCGCATTGATTCAAGTAACTACCAAAGTGAAACTAAGTACAGAATTTGTAGTCACGTGTGTACCAACACTATGGCTTACTTGATAGCCCCAATTATTCTCAATTCTAACAGTTTAGTCATTTTTGACCCGGCGGAGTATTGGCGTTTGTCACCGGGAGGGAATAACATGCGAAAAAGTAGTGGAGTACAGAGTACTTCAGGGCTCACCTCTATTGCCACTTCTTTTCCTCCTATACATTGCCATTTTCGTTCAAGTCGGGAAAGTGTTGGTTTATCACCGGTTCAAGATTATGTGCTAGCACAAAGAGTGGGTAACAGAGTTATTTATCTAAAAAATGTATATCTATCCATCTCTATCGTGAATACAGAACGGAAGTAAACCCCAACGCCGCACTGACACCACGTGACTAATATCCGTATATTTCTCCCATAGGTACCTTACCAACGCCAATATTCATATAGAAATATCTATCCCACTTGAGACAGAAGATCGCTGGTTCGACTCCAGCAGACCTCACCTTACTGAAGTAAGCTACATTGATGATGGTGGCATGTCTGGATAACCCACGGTTTTTTGAGAAGTTTCCCTTGGGTGAGTTTCACGGATGGCATAGTTTGACAGCAGTGAAGAAAAAGCCGCCTTGTTACAGCCGTAGTGCCAGAGGAAAGCTAAGAATGATATAGTTGGGTCTGAATCATAAGCTATATTTAATCTAAAGAAAGAAAGTTCTATGTACACGAAATTATCATACAAACTGTGTGCCGAGACCGGAAGATTATCAGCCGAGCCTAACCAGAGCAAGATGAGTATGATTAGGCGAGCGCATGCTTAGTGCAGTTCAAAACTGTTACACGTAGTGTGACTTGCAAATGTGTTATAATAACAAGGCTATATAGGAGCGGGATGATGGATGCTACTGGGGAACTCGTACTTGCAGTAGGTCTCTATTATCACTGTTGCGTGTGTTCTCGTTGTATGTAAGACTTGAATTATATATTAAGAAAACTTAGTTACAAGTGAATGAACGGAGGTCAAGTCCTCCTTATATGTCGTTCCAGACTTACTGTGTTGTCCACAGCCCCGTGCTCGAACATTCCCTTGTTACATCATTTCTCTCCTAGGAGAAATGTATCTCTCGCTCTCCCCAATTCCATTGGTCTCTAGCTAGTCCCATTAACCCCGTTTCATCGAGATCAGGTTGGCTCCATATTGCCAATGCACGCATCGCACACTAAACCTATACGGTTTAGCTCCGCCATCACTTGCACTAACCGCGACGTGGCTCCAAGCGTCTGCCCTGGCAATCTACGTGGATTATACAACAAAATGATATCTGAGGCATGATGTTCATCACAACTATATCATTATTGTATCTGACTGCAGTCATCACCTGCATGGGCCAAAAAGGCGCCAAATCAGGATAATGAACAAAAATAAAAAAATTCATACAGAAAGGAAAAGGATTTGGATATGCCGACAATATTGCATCCCTCGGAATAGGATGCAATCCCGCTGAAGCTGTCTCATCGACTCAGATGGAAGTAGATAAACTCGTTCAGCTGGCAGATGAGCACAAGATAAACTTTGATTTGATCAAGTCAGTGCTTTTAATAACAGGTGGCGGACCAAGAAAAAAATTGGACACATTGGGTCTTGCAGTCCAGGTGAAAGGTCTCAATATCTCCCCATCCCCACACGTGATATGGCTTGGAGTATAGCTTGACTCCCAGCTTAAATTTAAGCGGCACGTGCAAGAATGGTGCGGGAAAGCACAGCGTGTCACACAGTTCGTCCGGCGTATTAATATGGTTCAGCGGGGCAAAGCACCAGGACCAATAGTTAAAGCTGTCCACGCCTATGTCCTAAGTACGACACTATATGGAGCGGAGGCATGGTGGCCTGGCCTAGCCCGAATTACCACGCGGTGAGACAAGAAAGTTGGCACCAGAGTTGGCCGGCATACAGATCTGTTGGACAGAACAATTTTGAAGGCAGTCAGAGCGGCACTACCTGCTTTGAGCACTACCCCAAAATCGGCTCTTCGAAGAGAATCAGTCATTCCACCGGCAGCAATCCTTTTGGATCAGAGGCAACTTTGGTCAGCAGCGCGCATCCAACAACTGGACGTATGCCACCCTCTAGCACTGATGGCTAGGGAGCTACCAATCGATGTTATAAAGCGTCTCAAGCTCCGAACAGGCCAGAAAGCCCGACCTATCACTGTTACAGAGCGCTATATGACACGACTCCAGAACAGTGCTCTAAATGTACCAATCACTGAAGGTCCCGGAAAACTTCCGTAACCGTCAACCTACCTTACCAAGTTCTCACCGTGTCTCGGTAGGGAGAATGAGTCGTAGTACGCGAGGATATGGATAGAAAATCTCCCGACAGAGACTGTATGTGCCTATTCATATGGCTCTTCAAGCGACCCAGCGATATCTGCATGGGAATACGTCTTATATAAAGGAAGCAGGCTAATTGGTAGCGGTGCTGGAATAGTTCTAGGAGCAGAAGTGTACGACGCAGAACTTGTGGGCGCTCAAAAAGCCCTTGAATCAGCTGTGGCTCTAGCAGGAGATTGCCCTATTGAGATGCTCCTCGATAACTCTGAAGCTGTCCGCTCCCTAAAAACAGGACGAAGTAAGTCGTCCCAAGCTACAGTCAACAAAGTTACAACTCTTCTACAATCAAACGAGTTAGTAGAGATACGATAGATTCCAAGCCATTCTGGCATTATCGGGAACATCCATGCGGATAAAATGGCTAAATCAGCTTTGAAAGATTTTCCATTGGTCTCAAATTCAACTTTCACTTCAAGAGCAAATCACAGACAAGTATACACTTTCGCAGCTCTAAATCGATACCTTAGAGACCGTGCTGAGGAGACCGTCGATTCTTGGTGGAGAGAGAATAGACCCAGTCGATACAAAGACCTGGATTTGTTGATGAAGCGAAAACGACCACCAGAGCTCGCTCTTCCAAGATGGGCATATCATCGTCTGATAGCGGCTAGGACTGGTCATGGCAATTTTGCCAAGTATCACAAGAGGTTTCACCACGAAGGAATAGATCTCATGTGCAATGTGGCCGAGAAAGACGCCCGTGGCATTTCTCTGAATTCCGGACAGCGCTAAATGAATGGCGGAAAACAACAAAGGAACCAGCACCAAGTATATGAACAATGTTGGGAGAAAAGGGATGGATAGCTTTTTATAAATTCCTTACCATAACAGGATGCTACGGAGTGCAGAGTAGGACTGGAATGACCGAGGTTTTCTGGGATATGTACATTACAGGAAAATGCCATGAGACAGCTGGCTAGGTGCAGGGCAGTAAGTCAGGGCAGCAAAAGTTTTTGGTCAAAATTTTGTCCATTTTAGATCATGTAAATTTCTGGCCACAAAAAGCCAGCATCAGTGGTGTTTGTGGGTCCCCCCGGGAACACGCACCCATGTTAAGCCTCCTGAGTGTAAGGCTTTAGCCTGATACGCTAAATTATTCAATTCAATTCAATACCTATCATCTGGCATCCCAGCCAAAGCCAGCTGCACATGTGAAGCCTTCATATGTGAACATTGCAGGAAAACCGAAGGGCAATGTTGAAGTTGACACTACTCAGAAACCGAGACCTGCCAATCTCCAAAACAGGCCAAATCGCTGCCTTTGGATGAACGGTTGTTTCTGTGCCTTGATGAAAACGCGACAGAACGCCTGATATCAGCTGTCAAGGCTCTCTTGGGACTTGGCTACTTAACTGGGAAATGGTTGGTGTGAAATCTAGGATACTTGATAATAATGATAGTATATTAATAGAAGACTAGGTTCTTGATTCTTGGATGACTAGGGAATAGTACAAGATTGAAAGTTGGAGAGCTTTCGACTTGAAGATACCTCAGCTACTTATACTTCGACACTATCTACTACAGACTACAGTAATCTAGTTCCAGCCCAATTCCTGTCGAACTCCTGAGAGTGACCTAGAATCTGATCGAAGCCCAGTGAACTGGTAAGAGTACAAAATACTATCCGGAAACATCTAGAAACTAATTGCTAGAATAGCTTAGAATGCCATCGAAGTAACCCAACACCATGAATCATCTCCACATCAGTCAGTCCATGACATCAGCGTACTCACACCTCCTTCGACTCCGAAATTTCCTTGGAGAGAATTCTGCAAAGCTGAATGAAGTGCAACATGTCCCATCTAGCCTGGATGTCAGTCCCTCTTCAGAAGCGACCTATACAAGTTTATAAGACCTATTTGTCCAAGGAATTGAAGAAGGGGGTTTCTGTGACGCCCCGACATTTTAGTGGCCACGTGGTCTTCGGGCCAATAGTTGGTAAGCCGACACAGGGTCAATCCAGGAATTCCAACGACTAGTTTCACACACACGAGTCTTGTGTGTGACAGATTACGATAAGAAAGGTTTGTCATGGATATTGGTTTTCATGCAAAACCCTTGGGCTGTAGGCAATGAGGGACAGGAGGTTTCGTGTTAGCAACTTTATTTGAACAGTTGAACCTCCTATGTACATATACAGATTCATATCCTCCTAGATACTTTTCTCTTTAGTTTAGAATCTTATGATTTGAGTCCACGCCAGCTTTTGACCACTCGCCAATCGTCTTTTGTCCCTCGAGTTTCCACATTATTCTAAACTCTCTCTCTCTCCAAAGACCTGGGAAGGTCTAAACAATATCCCTCAATAAGTTTTTTATATACAAACCTACTGATTGATAGCTTCGTCGGTGAACCTTGCTTACTCTAAGCTTCACCTATAACTCTTGTCTCACTAATTGTGTTGTACCGCCTTCTGTATAATATATCTTACGCAATGATGCACACACCACCCGGCAAACATTCCAATAAAGATGGTAATAATAAATGGAATAACATTAACCAACACCGAAAATCAAATAATAAACGAACCTCGTCAGTTGACTTCGTCCATTGTAGAGCAGGCTCTCCTGGGCCATCTACAGCTATTCCAACCCGTGCATCTGCTCTCCGTCGTTCACCGATAAGTCCCCTGTACCCAAATCTTCGTGATGATTTACAGCTATCTCCCCCACCTCCCCTCCAACAAACGAGCAATGAGGACATAGCCAACATACTCCGAACGATACAGCTTCAGTTATCCGAACAATCTCGAAAGATAACTGTCCAGGACGAACTAATTGCTAATTTGTCGGCCTCAAAAACCACACAAACAAAAAAAGACAAAGGCAAACAACCTGATTACCATCCTCCTGTTTCGATTATTCCTGAGGTTTTACCGCATCAAAAGGTAAAGAAATCACCCGAAGAAGAAACAAACCTTATATACACAGTGCCGGCCAGGCGTAGAAACAAGTTCCTGGAATCCAACGATAGTCACGGTAACGCGGATGATGTAGGTTCATCTCACAATGATACCCCGAACCGAAGACATTCTAGAAGAACCAATTTTTCTAGAGCCCATGTAAATGAGCGAGTCTATCGAGTTCCCGACCTTTCAGAGAAATTGGACGACGGGATAAGCCCAACCTTTGACGCTTGGGAAATAATGCTCCAAGGAAATCTGTCCAACTACACATGTTACCTAACGAATCAAATAGCGCGGAAAACATACGTATTCAGCCAGACAAAAGGTACCGCGCAGTCACACCTGACCCAACGGATGAAGTCGGATCATCCTCAGCACTTCCATGACGACCAAGAAATGATAAATTGGCTATCTGGATTCTTTCGTGATCCTAATGAGCGCGAAACAGCGCGTGTGTCTTACAATAAATGCCGGATGTCGACCTCGGAATCGTTTAATCACTTTTACAGTCGTTTCTCGGAGTTATCAAGTAAAGCACGCATCGCCCCCGAAGATACCTTGTCGGATCTATTCCACAAACTTATTCCCGACTTACATATAATCGCCATTTCATTCATGGCTGCGGGGCTTAATTTGTCGATAGCGCTCCAAAGATTCACTTACTTCGATAATGAGCTGAAACTAAATCGGGAAGCAGTATCTAGTCAGACCCGTCGGATAACTCCTAATCCATCGACTAACGTAAGATCTCCCCACCAAAAGTCGAGTTCACCGAACAATTTGGCCCGTGAACAAAGCCTCGGTACTTTATCTTCCAATTCTACTCTCGCCGCGCAGAAAAGCTCACGCCTGCTACCCACGACCATCAATTCGGAAGCTGTAAAGTGTTACAACTGCCAGAAGATAGGTCACTACAGTACCGACTGTACGCAGGCCAGTCGTAGCCAGTCCAACATATCCAGCCAAATTCAGGAAATAGAGGTGGATCAAACAACGACGGAAGATCAAACTCTGTCGGATTCGGAAAACGACGAGCCCTAGAGGAAGTCTCCCTGATTCCGGAGCACATGCTTTTTGCTTCATTGACCGAAAGGTAGCAGAAAATGTCTGTGACCGCCTAGAAATCCAGCCTATAGCCCTACCCAGACCCATCACACCAAAAGGTTATAACGGCTCGCGTGGACATATTATTATTCATTTTCTTGTTTGTACAATGGTGGTTGACGGATATTCCCTCAGCCAAATTCCTTTCCTCATTCTAGATCTCGCAAACCAAGATGCCATACTTGGTGACAGTTGGATGGCTCACTTCAATGTTCTTCTAGACTTGCGTAATTGTAAACTATTTTGGCGCACCCCTCCCCAATAGAAACCTTCTTTTTGCCGTACCCTCAATATTCCGCTAAAAAAATCTCGTCCTTTTGTTGAAAACCAAATTGATGCAGACAGAAGAGATGCCGCATTTATCCAAGAAATAAATAACCCGGAAGGCGAGGAAATAATTGGAAAAAATTGGAAAAAATCATACAGTACGCCTTCTCAGAAGAAAAGTTGTGAGGTTCTCCCTACCCTCAGAATCATTGATGTCATTAACTATTTCATCAAAATCAAAAAACCTTGCAGCGAGACAAAGTAAGCCATTAATGAATGAACGTCTCCACCGCTCCAAAAAACAGATTATAGCTTCCAATACAGTGAAGGCTGATATCCTCGAAATTTCTGCAGTGACTTTTAACCTGCTGGCGCGCCGCAAAGACGTGGAAACTTTCTCGACTAGTCTCCAAGAAATCGATCATGAATTAAATAGTCGAGAATTAGATAACGCAAATTGTGAAAATGGTCAAGATGTAGATTGTCAAATTTGTCCATCACAATATCACAACTACCCGGATGTCTTTTCAAAAAGCACATCGGACTTCATTCCTCCCAATCGGTTGTATGACCATAAAATAGAAGTAGAAGGCAACGAACTTCTAGGTTATGGTCCTCTTTATAACCAATCCAGCGAAGAATTGCGAAATGTTAAGCAGTATTTGTTGTACAACTTAGACAAGCGCTAGATTGTCCCCAGTCAAGCGCCCTTTTCTTTCCCTGTTCTATTTGTTAAAAAACCCAACAGAGGTTTAAGATTTTGCGTAGATTATCGAAAGCTCAACCAAATTACGAAAAAAGACCGCTACCCTCTCCCGCTAATTGATGAAACCCTCGCCTGCCTAAACAGTGCAAAGATATTCACGAAGTTGGACATTTGCCAAGCCTTTCATCGAATACGCATGCATCCTGATTCAGAAGAATTAACGACTTTCCGTACTCGATATGGTTCCTATAAGTACCGTGTTCTTCCGTTCGGCCTCACTAACGGGCCCGCTACTTATCAGAGATATATGAACGGCACACTATTTGATTATTTGGACGTCTTCTGTACAGTTTACCTGGACGATATCTTAATTTACTCTGATGATCTTTCCGAGCACGAGACTCAAGTCAAGCTTGTCTTTCAACGCTTGAGGGATGCCGGGCTTCAGGTTGATATTAAAAAGTGCGAGTTTGGCGTAAAAAAGACAAAATATCTGGGGTTTTTTGTTGGTACTGACGGAATTCGCGTTGATCCTGATAAGATTTCTGTCATTAAAAATTGGAAGCAACCAACTAACGTCAAAGGAGTACAATCTTTCCTCGGATTTTGCAATTTTTACCGACGGTTCAAATGAAATTATGGAGTAATTGCTAAACCCTTAACTTGTCTCATTCATAAAGATGCCGAGTTTTGGTTTTCAGAGGAATGCAGAGCTGCCTTTCAAGAACTAAAAAATCGTATGATCAACGCCCCCGTTCTTTCACACTATGACCCTAGCAAAGAATCCAGGATTGAAACTGACGCGTCTGATGGTGTTATTGCTGGAGTTTTTTCCCAATTATCTGATGAAAATGATTGGCATCCTGTGGCTTTCTTCTCGAAAACGATGGCCCCAGCTGAATTGAATTACCAGATTCATGACAAGGAAATGCTAGCAATAGTGCGCTCTCTTTCCCACTGGCGCGCAGAACTACAAGGCACACCAAAGCGAATCGAAATCTTCACTGACCATAAAGCTTTGGAATATTTCATGACATCCAAATCCTTGAATGCTCGTCAAGCACGATGGGCCGAGGCACTATCTGAATTCAACTTCTTAATAAGATACCGTGCAGGCAAAGCAAATGCCGCTGCTGATGCACTGTCTCGTCGTGAACAAGACGTAAAACAGCAAGCTTCGATGAAATCAGCAATACGGAATAAAGCCCTATTAACCAAAAGTAGTGTAGAAGACCACCCCACAGAATTAGCTCTTAATATCTCCTTTATCGAGACGTTTGAGCTTGCCAATCGCCTCCTGAATGTAAACAAGTCTCATCCATCACTGACTAAGCTTCGTGATCTTGCTAAAACCGGAGAGGAAGAACATTATAAGCTGGAAGAAAATCTTTTACTATTTGACGGGCAACTAGTGGTTCCAGATGCGGATAATATTAGAACAGAACTCGTGCGTGAAGCACACAATCAACCTTCAACAGCCCATCCGGGAACCAAGAAAACCTATAAGTTGTTAGCAGAGCGTTATTATTGGAAAGGTATGAAATGCTTCATTGAACAGTTCGTTGCAAATTGCCACCCCTGTAGGAGATCGCACTTGAACCACGATAAAACTCCCGGATGGCTTCATTTGCTGCCAGTTCCAAACCACCCATGGCAACACATTTGTGCTGATTTTAAAGACATGTTGGAAGATGATGAGGGGCATAATATGGTGGCTGTGTTTATTGGTCGTCTAAGTAAAAAAGCAGTCACCATTCCTTGTAAAAAATCTGTGAATGCAAAAGATCTCGCGGAAATGTACTATGTCCATTGCTTTCGACACCTGGGAGTGCCCGAATCAATTGTGTCCGACCGCGGCCCGCAGTTTATCTCAGAATTTTTTGGTACGCTCTGCTTACTCCTTGGAGTTAAAAGAAAACTTTCGACAGCCTACCATCCAGAAACCGACGGGCAGACCGAAATAATGAATCAATATTTAGACCTTAGACTCCGTCCTTTTGTAAATCACTTTCAAAATAACTGGTCTCTCCTACTCCCACTGATGGACTTTGCACAACTTGCGTTACATCATGATAGTATCAATACCTCTCCATTCCAGCTACTTCATGGCCATCCACCTCGCCTATCTTTTGACTGGAAAGCTCCTCAAAAGCCAGAAAATGCTCGTCAAGCTATTGCACAAGAAGAAGCAAAAAAATCGAATTCATCAAATGCAAGAAGCATGGGAATGGGTTCGTCATCATATGGAGAGTGCACAGCGGAAGAAACAAAAAGACGTCGACATTCATCGTCGTGAACCGGATTTTCAAGTTGGCGACAAAGTTTGGTTGTCTACAAAAAATTTATCTCTAGACCGGCCTAGTAAAAAACTTGGTCATCAAAATGTAGGACCATTCAAAATAGTAAACAAGAAAGGATGGTCATACGAATTATATTTACCAGCGCCGATGGGAGAAATTCATCGTGTTTTCCACGCCAAGCTCCTTCGAAAAGACCCTGCTAGCCCAGTACCAGGACAGATAAATCCGCTGCCCGAAGCTCTAGAAATAATTCCAGGTCATAAAGAATGGGTTGTTGAATCTATCCGCACCTGTAAATTAAAGTACAAAAAATTTTATTACAGAGCAAATTGGCTGGGGGCTGATGAAGACCCGGAATATTACCCCGCTTCTATTTTCATGTACGCCCCACACTTAATTAAGCGGTTTCATCTCGAAAGCCCCGCCATGCCAGGCCCTCCTGTAGCACTTCCGAGGTGGATCGATGCGTGGGAAAAACGAATAGAAGATTATGATTATCTAGAAGATAATTCGGCTATGGATAGAGCTCTGCGGTCAGCGTTCTTTAGAAAGGGGGGGTAGTGTGACGCCCCGACATTTTAGTGGCCACGTGGTCTTCGGGCCAATAGTTGGTAAGCCGACACAGGGTCAATCCAGGAATTCCAACGACTAGTTTCACACACACGAGTCTTGTGTGTGACAGATTACGATAAGAAAGGTTTGTCATGGATATTGGTTTTCATGCAAAACCCTTGGGCTGTAGGCAATGAGGGACAGGAGGTTTCGTGTTAGCAACTTTATTTGAACAGTTGAACCTCCTATGTACATATACAGACTCATATCCTCCTAGATACTTTTCTCTTTAGTTTAGAATCTTATGATTTGAGTCCACGCCAGCTTTTGACCACTCGCCAATCGTCTTTTGTCCCTCGAGTTTCCACAACTAGTTACTAGAAATTTCTAGTGACACCCTGATTGATCTATTTATATATTTATTTAACTTAACGTAGTGCCCGCGCACAGCACGTGAGCTCCTCACGTGCCGGTTAGCTCAGTCTAAATAAAACTACCTGACGTGTTGGCGCCTACACAAACCCAACATAACAAATGAAAGCCAGGATCTTATCATCCTGCGCTTGAAGATTAAATTATACATGGTTACCGGTCACCCTTAAACTCTCATGTATTCAGATTGTATTGAATGAAGAATATATGAAATAAACAATATGGAATGTGGAACTTGGTTAAATCACATGATTCCCTTTCGGTCAGACTTCTTGTGCTTTTCCAAAGAAATTTGTGACCCGCACCCAGCTATTAAATGCGTGAACTCCCTCCGCGGAAGCGAGAGCCCAAGATATGCAGGGACTAGGATTCTGTGCTAGGTGGAGCTGTGCCTGGTACTGCCCAAGGTGGCAATAGAGAAAGTGGTTGGGGGACTTTTCTTCTCTGCATGAGCAGGTTAGAATGGCGTTTTCGTGCTGAAACCGTCGGTGGTAGTCTGCGAAATCGCCATGTCCAGATCGTGCAGCTAATAGATATCCTAGTGTTCGTCGCCCTAGACAGGCGAGCTCGGCTGTAATCTTTGTATTAGGACCAATTCCTAATTCTTTATATCTAGATGGAGAATTTTCTGCCCAGTAAAGTGCAACAGAAGCCTCGTACTGGGCTTTGACTTCCCTTCTTGCCCTCACAATAGAGAATACCGAGTGTAGAGCTGGAGCCACACAAGCAGCTTTGGGAAGCGCGTCGGCTGCTTTGTTGCCTAGAATACCTGCGTGGCCCGGGCACCTACGGATGGCCACTTCCCCAGGCGTTGTGTTTTGGCCGCGTGACCTTCTTTTCCAGTTTGCTGCAAGCTTGCGAAAGAGAAAGATTGTCACTGAGCTAGACGCTGTGGGAACATCAGAGAGAAGACGGAGGGCGGCCTCCTGGTTGTCAAGGCAAACAGTGACGTTAGAGGCATAGAAAGCTAGTGGGTTGAGGAGTGCTGCAGCAAGGCCTTCCGTGGCCCCGGCAATTTCAGCATCATAGACCTCTGCCGAGTTTCCGAGGGGGAGTGATCCTCGCCCAATCTCCTGCGTAAGGCCTCGAAAGATCACATACCCCGCTCCTGCTCGGTCTTCTATGAGAGCTCCATCTGAAAATACGAATAAGTCTAGAATAGGTCGAGCAGCCTGCCACTGTTTGAAGGAATTTGATCCCGAGAGTCTACCTACTGCCCCAATTTCGATTAGCTTTTCCTCACGGGGTGCCGACCATGGTGGGGGGATAGTATCTTCGGAAAGTTCTAGTGAAATCCTCTGGCGGATCCAGCGCATGCGGCTAGTGTTCCAACGCCTACGAAGAGGGTGATAGGGGTCAGCTGTAGCAATTTGAACCGCTAGACGGCTGTGAATTCTGTTAAGCCACGTCTGAGCTGGGCCCCAGCCAGCTTCACGTAGAAGTGCTGCTATTGGTGTGGTACGGTAGACTGGGAGAGCTGCCCGTGCCGCGTCGTTCATCCTATGTTGGACTTGCAAGATAATTTTTTGGGAAGTCTGTTTAGAGTACCAGGTCTCGGCCCCGTAGAAAAGGGTCGCAAAGGCAGCACCTTGTAGAGCTTGTCTTAGAAAAAGAGGGCTAATTCCTCGAGTAGTTGTGGACAGTCTTTTCATATGGCTCGTGATAGCTAGAGACTTCCGGCAAGCCTGTATAGTATGATATTGGAACCGAAGAGCACGGTCGAAAAATATTCCAAGCCAGCGAGTGTAGTCATTGGGCGTTATAGTTGTCCCTCCAATACTAAGAGTAGGCTCTGGTGGTGAGCCTCGCTTCCAGTGAAAGTATTGCAGCTCAGTCTTAGGAAGTTCGAAACTAATTGCGTTAGTCAGACCCCATGCTAGAGTGCTATCTAGTTTCTCCTGGAGTTTACGTGCACATTTGTCTAAGGAGGACGCAGACGCGAAAATGGCAATGTCATCTGCATAGCCAAAGCGGCCAGTGGAAAGACGTAGTGCCTCTTCCATAGCCAGAAGAAATAGAATTGGCGATACTGGTGAACCCTGTGGGAGACCGCAGTGAGTTTGGAAGGGCGGGGAGGTAGTATCTTCAATAGAGATGATGGATTCTCGCTGCTCCATGAATGATGCTACCCAGCGAACCACGTTTGATGGCCATCCTTGGTTTCGAAGCCTGTAGCAGAGCCGTCCTTTTTGGATACCATCAAACGCCCCTTGGACATCGACAGTCACTATACCAGCTACTTTCTTTTCCATCCATTTTTCCTGGATATCGCAAGCAAGTGCTGTAGTAAGGTCAGAAGCAGAGCGAAGAGGGATGGCGCTGCATTGGGCTTCAGCTAGTACCCGATATTTCAGAGCTATAAATGAAAGTCGCCGTGCTATCAGTCGCTCAAAGCCTTTACCTAGGCATGAAAGGAGAGAGATTGGTCTATAGGACTTCGGGAGGGTGAGATCTCGGTTTCCTGATTTCGGAAGAATAATCACTGTAGACTTCTTGAAGGCTATTGGGTGTATTCCAAGCTTCTCGCACTGGCGGAAGAGAGCTGACACTCTCTTACCAAGTATTGGCCATGCTTGACAGAGAGAATTCGGGGTTATTTCGTCGGATCCTGGGGTTTTAGATGAGACCTGACAACATGCGCGAAATATTTCTTCCTCGGTGATTGGGGGCCATAGGAGATCTGTCCTGGCAACACTTGGTGTACTGATAGGGATGTCATCTTGGAGCGAAAATCTATTCAGCAGGGTCTGTCGGAAGGTCTGAGCCTTTGCTTCAGGAGTGTCTATAGATCCATGCGGTCCGACGAGAGGGGGCATAGGGCTGGCTGTTTGTTTCTTGTGCCACCTAGTAATTTTATATGCCTCTGTGAGACTCGCTACTTGGTCAATCTGGTTACGCCAGTAGTCTCGCTTGGCTTTCTTGACAGTTTTGGCAAATTCGCGGCGTTCTTTAACAGCATCTAAGCCTTGTCGACGTATTCGACAAAAATTGCGGTGAGCTTCTGCACAAGCCTCATTCCACCAACGATTTCCGCTACCATGTTTTCTGGACCTTGGGCAGGCCGCCCGAAGGGCTCCTGAAATAGCTTCTGCAAGAAAGGTTGCTTCATTGTTGACATCTGATATTAGAGGAGTTCTAAGCCGATGTCACGGACTGACTGATGTGGAGATGATTCATGGTGTTGAGTTACTTTGATGGCATTCTAAGCTATTCTAGCAATTAGTTTCTAGATGTTTCCGGATAGTATTTTGTACTCTTACCAGTTCACTGGGCTTCGATCAGATTCTAGGTCACTCTCAGGAGTTCGACAGGAATTGGGCTGGAACTAGATTACTGTAGTCTGTAGTAGATAGTGTCGAAGTATAAGTAGCTGAGGTATCTACATGTCGAAAGCTCTCCAGCTTTCAGTCTTGTACTATTACCTAGATATCCAAGAATCAAGAACCTAGTCTTCTGTTAATATATTGTCTTTATTATCAAGTATCCAAGATTTCCCACCAACCATTTCCAAGTTAAGTAACCAAGTCCCAAGAGAGCCCTGACAGCCGATCCCTCAAAATGTTGTTGAATGTAGACCAGTCTGCAGCAGCGTATTGGAGTCGGCCAGTGTTAGGGACTGTTGAAGCTTTGTCGTTGATTGATAGAGATGAGATAGAGGTTTATGGGTCACGATGTTTGAGGTTACTGAGTGTGGATGTTAAAGTTCCTTACTATTGTTGTTATACTAGTTAGGGTTGGTTTTTTCTTGTGTTCTATGTACAAGAGGGATGTCTACATCTACAAGTGGGCCAGATCGCTTAGGTCTAGCTAGCGGCTTTCGCCGTTCCTTTCCTTCTCCCCCGCATGGCATCACGTGCTATACAACTACTGCTCACCATGAAGTCCGAGGATGAAAAGCGTTAGATTACAACAGGGACCTCAGGCCCTCTATCTGTAATTCGGAAAAATATTGTCCTATGATCTGAGCCGACGTCAAGATCATGTCGAACTTTGCAAGAAGCTTTGGAACACTCTTTCACAAATCATAGGTCGAGAACAGAGCCTCCATCGTGAGTAGGCTCTCCGTAATTGTTTAATAGTAGGAGCCCCTTTTCGGCTGCCCACTCTAGGAGAGATTGACCACATGCATCGTTTCGTGCTGCGGGATCCCAAAGCGAGTGACGGGTATTGAAGTCTCCTGCTAAGATATCTGGATTCTGGTTAAGGGAAAACAGATTAGTAAGTCCTGCTCCTGCCTCCACAGAACCAATTGGAGCATTGTAGAGGTTGAAAATATTTACTGCACGTTTGTTCTTCTGTCGAATACAGACTTGAAGCAAATCTCGGGAGTGTATAGCTGGCTGGAAAGGAGATAGACCAACACCTTTGCGGGTGTAGGTAATGACTCGGGGTCTGTCTGTCCAGTTGAGAGTTGGGGTAAAAGTAGAAAAACTTGGGTGTGTTTTAGTAGCTTTGCGTGTAAAGTCGGAAAAAATCCATGGTTCCTGGATTAATACGATGTCTGCTCCTGCTTGATAGGCAAGTTCAAGAGCTGTGTCGTGAGCAGGCCCACGTTTTCCAACATTGACCTGCAGTACGCAGAGACCAGCAGATTCCTGCTCTCTGCGTGCACGTCCTCGGGTCATCATAATTGATCTTCCATGGTGATCAAGGGGGCAAATCTGGATCCAGATCCGATAATAGCAGCAGAAGGTGTAGGACTACCTTCGAGCGTGGCTCTAGCTTGCTGGGTTATCTCTACCTCGGTAGGAGGAAGTGGGGGAGGATTGAGAGCGACCCAGGCCCTGTGACCCTCTTGTCGGACAGCCCGGAGACTATTTTTGTCTGGTCGTATAAAGACACCGTTCGCGCGGAGTGGACGGACTGGGCAGCCGGGTGATGATGCCTGGTGAGGCCCAGCACAGTTTAGACACTTGACTGGGGTAACACATGGCCCGTTATGAGAATCTGCAGCGCAGATGCCGCAGCGAGCGTGCCTGGTGCATGCATTAACGTTATGATAGCCGTGGCATCTAGGACATACCTGAAGCTGAGGTCTGTTGTCGAGAGGCTTTAGCCTTGTGGCTCTAGCAAATAGACGGAGGTGTGTTGGAAGCTTCGAGGTGGCGGAGGCCGAAACTACAAGACGGAGAGTCCCATCCCCTTCGGGAGATGCTAAAGATCGACGGGTCCAGTTCATGGAATAAATTTTTGTGGTATCAACGTTTGCAGACTTTAATTCTTGCCGAATTTCTTCATCTGAAAGTGACTTGCGAACCCCGGGTGCGTTGTATCCATATTTTGGAACTGGTCCGAAAAGATAGTTAAGCCGTTTTTCCTGTCGCTCTATCTGAGCATTTCCAGTAATTGGCTGTAGGGCTTGAGCGGCCTGTAGCAGCTCTGGAGCTTGGCTCGCCGAGGGGGCTACTAGTGCAATACCGGATGGAACATTCCGAATATCTTTGATGAGCTCTGGTGGGTCCAATAGCCCTCGGAGCCTAGGGCGGACCAGAAGTGTGTCCTGGAGACGTAGAGGGTGGTTGTTAGGGAGACGAACAATCATTCTAGTGTCGATCTTCGGTGTTTTCGCTCGTTTCTTGCCCTTCTTTGGGTGGATTTTTGGTGCGAAACCAGTATCTTGGGCCGGCGCTGGTGGGCCAGATATTGTTACATTGGCGTACGTTAGCTTTGTGGCAGTTTTAGCTGGTGCTTAGCGGGCTGGTACAGTCATCTGGTGTGAGTAAGTTTGTGGTTGTTGATTCATGGGTCCATTTTTGAAGACCGGAAGACCCGCTATAACCCGAGCGGCGCTACGCGTAACAATAGCTCTGAGGTCTGCTGCGATTGCAGGCGGTAGACTACGGAGATATTCGGGTTCAGCATTTTGCCAGGCTAGAAGCGCTGTTGCGAATTCATTTGTCACTGCTGCTGATGGGGAGGTCACAGCTCGAACGTATGGGCTTACATTCTCCCTACTATGGGTGGAAGTTCTGTACTCGTGAGAAAGAGATGCGTGCATCGAGTGAGCAAGCCCTAGTCTTGCTTGGTTTATCTTTGGATTCTTTGAGGGGGCACCAATTCTATCTTTTGATGCCTGGATTTGAGAAGGTGAGTTGTGGTCCTGGTCGGACTTCTCGCTTTCGTCGTCTGAGTACGCGGGCATATACTCATCTGCTGAGTCAGTAATCATCTCATCTACTTGATGGATCAGTACGTCTTCCCGGAGAGTCGCTATATTTGATTCTTCACGGATAGTCGGGAGGAGGGAGCGTGTTTTTATGCGTTTGGACACGCGAGTCGCTGCACATGTGGGTGACGGCCGCAGCAATGAGCCGGGGTTTTTCCGCCTCCCGGGCGGCATTTATGCTATGGGTTTCTATGAGGATATGGGTGTAGATGTGAAGCGCAGTGGCACTGATATATTGTTTGTGCACACAAGTAATGGTGCGAGAATGGAGTTATAGTTGTGATGTGTGAGCTTTCATTGATAATTGTTCATGTGTATGATATTGTTGTTTGTCATTACATAGATCTTGGCAGAATTTAGGGGTACAAGGCTGAATAGTCAGCCTCGTGTAATTTTATCATAGATCTATCACTACTGTAGCTTTAAACAAGAACAAATAATCATCCCAACGTACATTGTTATCTGATCAGATATTGAGACACAGCCTATCCAACATTGATCAATTGTTGTTGGCAATACAACCTTTGACGTGGAAGATAGATGAGACAGTGATACTACAAGTCATTAACACTGACCCCTGTACTACCATTGTGCTACGACATCGCAATTTATAATACTGTTGACTCAATATCAACCTGTTGTAGATTTGTGAGAAAGGCAACTTCCGAAGAACTTTGAAAGATATAGCGCTTTCCTAGAACCAACGAAGAAGCAGGCGTCCAATCACGTCAATCCCTTACTTTATTTCACCGATACTCATCTTAGGTTCCTCTCCCCTCGACGAAATAATATGGTTAATGATACTGTTTCTGATGGAGGTTTCTCCTCTCAAAATGCCTCAAAATCTATCCCCATCGAACAGTCCACTATCTTATGATACATGAAAGGCATTGATTTCGGCCCCGGCAACATAGAATTCATTGAATTACCATTCTGGGGGATAGATCCTACCCCAACATCCAACCCCAATCATCTAGCTACCCATGTTGCTAAAATGATGTCCGACACCGTTTCCGAAAGACAATTCGACGATAATCTCTTCTATGCCTATCGGGAGGAATTTGAGGGCTGAAACATCGAAATGTTTGCTACACTTCCCCGAGCAGTCCGTCGACAACTTAAGATATTCCTTCGAACTCGTGGTGTATTCTGTTGAAAGAGATAGAGTATCACTTAAAGCAGAGCGAAGAAGAGTGAATTAATTATATGTTTTATATATAAAAAGATGTCAATCAAGACCATAAAAACGACGTGATGATATATTTAGTAAAAATCAGTGAGTTATAGTAGGCAATCATTTACGCTGTATTCCCTTGTCATAGAAGTAGAGCCACACTAGTATCTATTCGTGCAAATCTTACAGGGGAGATGGGGCCAGAGTGTAAATAGTGGATGTAGGGATTGCGTTGGGAACCCTTACGTAATGAAGGGAATCGTTACTAATAGGATTATACTTCATTTTCCAACACTCCTCCTGACCGACGCAACCAAGTAAAATTGAAGTTCATGAGCCCGTGAGTAATTTAGCGCAAATAGGCCCAGCTTTAGAAAAAGATAGAGGCTTGGTGAGTATATCAGCAAGCATATCTTTTGTCGGAATATATTGTATACTTATAGTACCATTTTGAACACATTCCCTTGTAAAATGGTAGGCCACATCAATATGTTTTGCCTTTGACGAGTTCGTTCCATTGGCGAGGGCTAAGACGCTTTGATTATCAGTGTAAATTGTCATTCCATTTGGACTGATAAATTCGTCCGCAACTTGAAGCTCTCTTAGAAGCTTACCAACCCAAATCGCTTGCTTAGATGCTTCAAATAATGCAATATATTCTGCTTCCATTGTTGAAGCTGCAACTGACTTTTGTTTTTTCGATTGCCAGCAAATAGGGCCTCCTCCGAGCATCAAAACGTAACCACTCACAGATCGACGGGTGTGAATATCAGAGGCATAGTCAGAATCTGAAAACATCTTTAAGGTACGTTCTTGATTGAGTGTTGAAGTATTAGGTCCGAACTTGTATGTGATACAGTGGTTTTTTGTAAACTTCAGATACCCATGGACACGACACACACCATTCCAATGTCGCATGTATGGGGATGAGTTGAATCTGGCTAGTTGAGACGTCGCAAAACAGATATCTGGTCGAGTACTATTAGAAGCGTATCCTAACCCCCCTACTGCACTTGGATAGGCAGAATCATCTGCTTTTTGTTCTCCATCTTCAGCTGGTATGATGGAATCGTACCCCTCAAGAGGAGAATTTACGCCTTTAGCGTCTTCTAGCCCAAGTGATTCAATCTTACTTGTGATGTAGTCTGTTTGCGAGATAGTAAGAGATCTGCAAGATCTATCTCGGGTTATTTTCCATCCAATGACAGTACCAATTTCAGAAAGGTCCTTGATCGGAAAAATGGAGGAAAGTTGACACCTATTACTATTACACTCTTATTGTGAATGTAAATACAAGGGTCGCTGGTTGATCTCCTGAAATTGAGAGTTTTAAGTTGGAGATCGAGTTTATCATACCATACTTTACCAGACTGCTTGAGGCCATACAGAGATTTATTTAGTTTCACGTATTTACCACCTTTAATTCCCTCTGGTGTTCTCATGTATACATCTTCAGAGAGATCTCCCTCCAGATACGCAGTTTTCACATCAACCTGGTGAATCTCCCAGTCGCGGAACGTAGCGACTGCTAAAATTACCCGAAGAGAATCCATATGAATTGTTGGGGAATATGTATCGAAATAATCGAGCCCTTGCAGTTGACTAAAGCCCTGGGCAACCAATCTGGCTTTGAACCTTCCATCGCTCTTTACTGAGAATACCCACCTTGAACCAATAGGTCGTCTTTCATGGGGGACATGTGTTATAGGGATGAAAACGTTTTTGATTGCCAACGAATTAAGTTCTTCGTTTATTGCTTCTCGCCATTTTTCTTTGTCATTCCCGATTAGTGCTTCTTTAAAAGTCCTAGGTATGAAAGTTTTCTCTTCCGTAATTTGAGCTCGTGGTTGCCACGCCGAACGGGGCAATATAGGCTTTCGGATTCGTTTACTCCTCCTAAGGGTGATAGGGTTAGAGATAGGCACCGAGCCCGATGATTCTAGTAGATCAGTTAGATTGGCAGAGGGAGGTTGATGACGTTCAGACGGCCGGAGAAAAGGGAAATGAAGTGATTCTTCAGAATCTTCTGAAGGATCATGAGGTAAATTAGTTTCAATTCTTGAATCAGTGGAGTGTATTTCTGCGTCAGAATCAACTTCGGAATCAGAGTCGGAGTCATGTGAGCAGCTAGTTTCTCTTTCTTGGGGGACTTCTTCCTCAGTAGCTATTTTAGGAATTCTATCAAAGTGAATGTCTTGTTGCTCTGATGTTTTACCCCAATCCCAGAAAGTATCTTCGAGAAACCTGACGTTAGCTGAGACTATGATTTTATTACGACCCTCTTTGGAAGGAATGTAAATTTGATACTGTGTTGTAGACTCACAATATCCTACAAATATTCCTTTCAGTGAAGTCGGAGAAAGTTTATTTCTATGTGGGTCCGAAGTTTGAATTAGAACATAGCAGAGACATCCCCATACTCTTAAATGTAAAACTACAGGAATCGAGCCAGTCATTAGTTCGTGAGGGGTTCTGACTTCAGGTTGCGTAGGCAGACGATTTCGAATATAACATGCAGAGCTAATAGCAAGATCCCAGAAACGTAGAGGTAAATTTGCATGGTGTAGCATACATCTAGCCATAGTCACAAGTGTTCTATTCAACCTTTCGGAAACACCGTTTTGGTGCTGTGTGTATGGGGCGCTCATTTGTTGCAAAATACCGTTAAATTCTACTTTCTTGTATTCACTACCTCCATCGAAGCGCATCGCTTTAATCTTTCGCCCAGTCTGAAGCTCTTTTTCTTCCCTGTATAATTGAAACTTTTCGGGGACTTCTACCAAACTTTTTAAAGTATAAACCTTACTTTCGCGAGTTGCATCATCAGTGAAAGACACAAAATAAAGACTTCCAAGTAAGCCATTTGTCCTACATTTCCCCCACGTGTCAGAATGAACCAATTCAAGAGGGTTAAGTTTCCTCTGTACCTGATCTCTGTTGATTTTTTCCACTTGTTTGCATGAGTTACAAGTATGACAGTCATTGAAGGACGTAGATTTGAGCTTAAGGTCTGTTGGCTTCTTGTTTTTAGGGTCGAGATCTAGGTCTGAATTGGAAATGTTTTTCAAGACGTGGGCACTTACATGTGCAAAACGGTGATGCAATAAATTTTCTATTGTGCATTTGTTGCCTTCTGACACGAGAGCATTAGGATTGTTGCTAAGGAATTGAGAGTGTGCTGAACCTTCCATATTGAAACAAAAAAGTCCATTTTTAGGACGTGCATTCATAACAATTGTGCCGTTAGATGAATAGACTCCTAGTCCATACTCGTTAGTCTTAATTTTATAGCCTCTGGAAATTAACTGAGAGCCTGAGACAAGATTCTTTGCGCAAGATGGTAGGTACCAGACATCAGTAAGTTTGACAGTTCTAGTTTGATGTCCATTATTTACATAATTTACCTCAAAACTTACTGAGCCAGACCAAGAAACTGGTTCCACACGTCCAGATGCCGTTTCAATGGACTTCCTCACAGGCACCATCGACGTGAATAGTGATGAGTCACAGAAAATATGATGAGTTGCGCCGGTGTCAAGAATGACATCGTCAGGAGATAAAGTTGAACATGACAGAACGTACTCATGATCCTGCCGTTCTTTATTATTCGTCCGGCTACTTCCAAATCTTCTCTTGAGTGACATAACTGTCTCTGCCTTCTGTGGATTCTTAGATGCCCATTTCGATCCCTCTGGAGTGTCTATCCATTTAAAACATGTTTCACGGATGTGGTTATTCCTCCCACAGAAAGAACAGATCTTCACTGTCATGCCTTTTCCGGAATTAGCTAAATTAGCAACAGCTTTCTCATTATACTCCAGATAGTTTCTCTGGCTGTCCCTTAACAAATTCACCGCCTCGAGGAATGTCACATGAGAATTTAATTTCATAAATGATACTGCTCCATTATGGAAGCCGTTACATTCAGTTTCAAAATGATCTAGGAGGCGGTTCCTTTTCGATAGATCAGAAGGGCGCTTGGATGGGTCTAATGATGCAATCTTAGATTGCAGTTTTGTCAACTCGGTTGCACACTCGTCGACGTCAGCGCCTGAATTGAAGTTAAGTCTCCAAAAATCTTTTATCAGTCCATCTATGTAAACTTCGCTGTTAAGCTGGTAGTAGGCTGCAATTGCGTTCCACATTTGAAATGCCGTAGGTAAGGCTTCAATGATGTAGTAAACATCCTCTGGAACTAGCTGGAGGAGCGCTGACTTTATGTCGTTGTCGACAAGTTGCTGAGGGGACATTTCAGAAGTAGACTTTTCATCGACGGGAATAAGATCGGGCACTTTCCTCAGAATATATTCTTGGGCATTATGAGTGTTTAAACTCAGTTTGAATATCCGACACCATCTTAGATACGTCTCCTTACTGAGCTCGGGAGCATTCTTACAATGCTTGAGAATCTTGGCAGTAGACATGACGAAAGGTTCCAGTAATATAATATGCGATGATGAGCGTTAAGGTGTGAGATTAAAGGTTGAGCAGAAAGCAGTCCTGTCTCGAAAAGGAGTAAAAAATAGAATGAGCAGAAATGGTTCTGTCTCGTGTAAAAGAGCTGATGTAGTCGTAGCACAGTTGGTTAGAGCTTTGGTCTCATAATCTATTGAAAGAGATAGAGTATCACTTAAAGCAGAGCGAAGAAGAGTGAATTAATTATTTGTTTATATGTAAAAAGATGTCAATTAATACCATAAAAAACGACGTGATGATATATATAAGTAAAAATCAGTAAGTAATTGTGGGCAATCATTTACGCTGTATTCCCTTGTCATAGAAGTAGAGCCACACTAGTACCTGTTCGTGCAAATCTTACAGGGGAGATGGGACTAGAGTGTAAATAGTGGATGTAGGGATTGCGTTGGGAACCCTTACGTAATGAAGGTAATCGTTACTAATAGGATTATACTTCATTTTCCAACACATACCTTTTGTTAAGTGGCTAGGGATAAGGTGTACAGACAAGGAGTTGGATTAGGATACCTACGGTAGTCTGGCGTTATGGAAGCACTGACAACTTATTAAGTACTATTCGCTTAATCTCATACACTTGGATATATGTAATTTGTAGACATAGCTTTGCTCTTTAGCTTTATTACCTTTTAAACCTTGAGTTCTTGCTTGCCTTATTCTACGTGTCATAACAATAAAGCTCTTTGACTTTGGCACCTGAGAACTCTTTCACACCTTTATACACCACTTCGCCACTTCACCATGTCGTCGTTACCTAAAAACATTTTTCGCGGGTTGGAAACATCCAATATTATCAACCACACCCGTCGAAATGCCCACAAATCCAATGAACCTCTTGTCACAGACGAGAATATATCTACCAATCTACTTCCAGAATCGTCAAAGAACGAGCCCACACCCCGCCCAATACCTGCCACAAATTCAAATTTACCTACATCACACAACTCTCCACCAAACAATGCAATCACCAGTTCTACAGTCGCTAGAATGATTCAGGAATCGATTTCAAAAGCATTCCAAAACCTATCTCTCGAAAATTTGCATTCATACTCAAATATTCCACATCCACAAGTTCAACCTCGAACTCTACCTCCTTCACCATACACCCATGATATACCCAATTACTTTAATCAAAATCAAAATTCTTCATTTCACCACCAATTCAACCATCCTTTTACACAAACACCGATTCTACCAATAACAAAATACTCTGGAAAGACAAATGTCGATCATTTTCTCGATGACCTAGAAGCCAAGTTCGTATTACAGCCACAATCTCATTTCACTGATAGGCAAAAAATCATTGTAACAATAGACCACCTTGAAGGTGCAGTAGATGATGGAACTTCAGATGCGCCTAAGGAATGGGCTCGACTTGAGCTACAAATGTTTCCCGAACTGAAAGATGATTGGATAGCATTTTCTCAACGACTTCGGAGTCGTTATCAAAATCCCGCATTGCGACAGAGGAAAGTTTACGAGAGACAGATATTGAAACAAGACAAAAATACTGTCCAATGGTACAAACAGCGATTCGAACTTCTCTGCTACGAGACTAACTACCCCAAGCAAGTCTGGGGAGCGGAGTTCTATCAGGGTCTCTCTGCACCAGTTAAAGATAAGCTCGCTGGAGTCGCGTACATAGATTTCGACAACTATGAAATGGTAGCACAACTTGCAGTCCAATTTGACGAAAATTTTCACATGCGATAATTGCAAAAAATGGCAGACTACATTTCACAAGGATCATCTCAAGGTTCTAGGGGAAGATATCAGTCACCATTATACTCTTTGCATGCAATGTCAACCATGACTCCCCCTACATCACAGTTGACTGATTCCAATGGAAAAATTAGCCAAGAAGTCAAAAACTATTGCCGGAATAACAACCTTTGTATGTTTGATGGAGGGAATCATCCGACGCACCTATGCCAAAGGCTTATCAACAAGTGCACAAAAGAAGGCAAACCTTTGCCCGTCGACCCTGCAACTCGAATATCCAAGGTATACCCTGCACATCCCAACAAAGTTCCAAACAAGCCGCTAACAATTGCTAGTCTGAATACTATCAGAGCGGTTGAAGTCATGGGCGAAATTGGTGGCATTAAAACTAGAATATTAGTGGATGGGGCGGCGCAAGTTAATGCATGTGTATCTAAAGTAATGAAGGCAAATCCTGATCGAATTAAAACACACTTAAATAAGCAGATTTCTTCTTTCAATGGAGAGGTTGTTGTTCCCGCAAATGAGTCTTATGAATCGCCAATATTGACAAAAGTACCCGGAATCTTTGAAGGCGATGTAAAGTTTGTAGAGGCCCCCATAAAATCTTACGACGCTATATTAGGGTTACCATGGCTGGAAAATGTCAATCCTAATATTGATTGGATCTCTAAGACTATGCACCAACGACCTACTGATTATAAACCATCGATCCATGACCCGAACGAGTGTGAAATCACGTCAAAATATACAGAAGAAGAAATTTCACCCAAAATGCCATCACCAAACCAGAAAGATGATGAAACTAATCCCTTTGTAAATTCTTTGGTACAGAATGATGCACGGTCAGAAGATGAGCAAATTGTGATTCCAGAAAATCTTATGTTCCTAAAAGAAGCCTTTTCAAAAGAAGGTGCTGCCCAACTTCCTCCACTACAAGAAGGTACAGATATGACAATAGATATCCCGGATGGTAAACTACCACGTGTAATACCAATGTCTAGACTCTCTGATAAGGACAAGATTGAAGCACGAAATCAAACGAACGATCTAATGTCAAAAGGCTGGATTCGTAGATGTAAAGCACGAGCCCCAGCAAACGTACTTTTTGTCAAAAAACCTCATTCCCAAGAATTAAGAATGTGCATGGACTACAGAAATCTCAATGCCATTATAATTAAGGATAAATATCCTATCCCAAACATTAATGATTTACTAGACAAACTTCGTGGAGCTAAATACTTTACGCGTCTTGACATTATCTCCGCATATAATATGATCCGGATTGCACCTGGTCATGAATGGAAAACGGCATTCCGGACATCAGACGGCTGTTTCGAATGGTTGGTGATGCCTTTCGGCTTGGCAAATTCCCCACCAACTTGGCAGGCTTTTATTGACCAAATATTTCGAGATTTCAATGAAGGTATTGTCTCTTACGTTGATGACTTCCTGATCTTCGCACAAACTAAACAAGAACTTCATCGGAAAACTGTGAATGTTCTTCGGAGACTAATCGAAAACAGACTATATTGCAAACTTTCCAAATGTGCATTTCAATTGAGTGAAGTGGATTTCCTCGGATTTGTTGTGGGGACAGGAGGATTAAAAATTAGCCCTAAAAGAATTAGTACAATTATGGATTGGCCCATACCTAAAACACTCCAACAGCTGCAGCAATTCTTAGGATTCACAAACTTTTACAGGCGATTCATTTGTCATTATTCTAAGATTAGCGCTGGAATGTCTAACTTACTAAAAAAAGAGGCCACACAGAAGACATTCAATTTTGATGCCAATGCACTTAAATCATTTGAGGATATTAAAGACAGCTTTAAATTCTCGCCCATGCTCAGGCAATGGGATCCCAATCTACAAGGAATTCTCGAAACAGATGCATCAGGAGGAGGTATTTCAGCAATATTGTCACAAAGACACGATGGTGTAAAAAGACCTGTTGCTTTTTGGAGCAGAAAACTCCAGCCAGAGGAGACCAGGTACGGAACTCCAGATCAAGAACTGCTAGCAGTAGTAGATGCATTAGTTCATTTCCGAGTTTATTTGGAAGGTGCACAGCACAAAATCCAGATTTATAGTGATCATGCAAACCTTAGATACTTTAAATCTACTGTCCGCCCAAATCGTCGACAAGCTGGTTACATTGAAAAGCTAGCCGGTTATGATTTTGAGATTTACCACTGTGAAGGAAAGAAAAATCCCGCTGATGCACCTTCTCGAAGACCTGACTACATGACCAAAAATAATGATGATGACAAGGACTGGGGACTGAACTTAAAAGAGGACAACGAAATAAATATAAATTCAATAGTCGCACTTGAATTCAAAAGTTCTATGACTCAGGCATTACAAACAGACAGCTTTGCCACTCAGATACTTCAACATGAACTCCCTGAGAAATGGCATCTAGAAGATGACGCACTATGGTATGACCTCAATCGGCTTTACATTCCAGAATCACTCCGCATCAAAGCAAGGGAACTGAGCCATGATAATCAACTCGCCGGACACTGGGGTACTGCACGTACAATAGAACTAGCCCAACGGAATTATTACTGGCCAAACATGGCATGTGATATAAGGGATTATGTTGCTGGCTGTCAACTCTGTATGCGTAACAAGTCCAAAACACACAAAACATACGGCAAATTAAGTCCACTTCCAGTTCCCGAGGGAAAATGGACTAGAGTCGCTATGGACTTTATAACAGACTTACCCAAAACTAGAAATGGAAATACAGCAATATTAACATGTATTGACGCAGCTACTAGGCGTGGTCGCTTTATGGCGTGCAAACTGTCTGGTCTCACTGCTGAAAAGACAGCCAAACTAGTTCGACAGGGTGTAATTAGACAACACGGCATACCAAAACTGTTCATTACAGATCGCGGTAAACAGTTCATAAACAAATTCTGGAGACAACTCGGAAATTATATGGCTTCAGTCAAGCACCCACCACAACCGCCCATCAACAAGGTAATGGACTTGCTGAAAGAATTAACCAGTCTNAACCATCGATCATGACGCCGAACGAGTGTGAAATCACGTCAAAATATACAGAAGAAGAAATTTCACCCAAAATGCCATCACCAAACCAGAAAGATGATGAAACTAATCCCTTTGTAAATTCTTTGGTACAGAATGATGCACAGTCAGAAGATGAGCAAATTGTGATTCCAGAAAATCTTATGTTCCTAAAGAAGCCTTTTCAAAAGAAGGTGCTGCCCAACTTCCTCCACTACAAGAAGGTACAGATATGACAATAGATATCCCGGATGGTAAACTACCACGTGTAATACCAATGTCTAGACTCTCTGATAAGGACAAGATTGAAGCACGAAATCAAACGAACGATCTAATGTCAAAAGGCTGGATTCGTAGATGTAAAGCACGAGCCCCAGCAAACGTACTTTTTGTCAAAAAACCTCATTCCCAAGAATTAAGAATGTGCATGGACTACAGAAATCTCAATGCCATTATAATTAAGGATAAATATCCTATCCCAAACATTAATGATTTACTAGACAAACTTCGTGGAGCTAAATACTTTACGCGTCTTGACATTTTCTCCGCATATAATATGATCCGGATTGCACCTGGTCATGAATGGAAAACGGCATTCCGGACATCAGACGGCTGTTTCGAATGGTTGGTGATGCCTTTCGGCTTGGCAAATTCCCCACCAACTTGGCAGGCTTTTATTGACCAAATATTTCGAGATTTCAATGAAGGTATTGTCTCTTACGTTGATGACTTCCTGATCTTAGCACAAACTAAACAAGAACTTCATCGGAAAACTGTGAATGTTCTTCGGAGACTAATCGAAAACAGACTATATTGCAAACTTTCCAAATGTGCATTTCAATTGAGTGAAGTGGATTTCCTCGGATTTGTTGTGGGGACAGGAGGATTAAAAATTAGCCCTAAAAGAATTAGTACAATTATGGATTGGCCCATACCTAAAACACTCCAACAGCTGCAGCAATTCTTAGGATTCACAAACTTTTACAGGCGATTCATTTGTCATTATTCTAAGATTAGCGCTGGAATGTCTAACTTACTAAAAAAAGAGGCCACACAGAAGACATTCAATTTTGATGCCAATGCACTTAAATCATTTGAGGATATTAAAGACAGCTTTAAATTCTCGCCCATGCTCAGGCAATGGGATCCCAATCTACAAGGAATTCTCGAAACAGATGCATCAGGAGGAGGTATTTCAGCAATATTGTCACAAAGACACGATGGTGTAAAAAGACCTGTTGCTTTTTGGAGCAGAAAACTCCAGCCAGAGGAGACCAGGTACGGAACTCCAGATCAAGAACTGCTAGCAGTAGTAGATGCATTAGTTCATTTCCGAGTTTATTTGGAAGGTGCACAGCACAAAATCCAGATTTATAGTGATCATGCAAACCTTAGATACTTTAAATCTACTGTCCGCCCAAATCGTCGACAAGCTGGTTACATTGAAAAGCTAGCCGGTTATGATTTTGAGATTTACCACTGTGAAGGAAAGAAAAATCCCGCTGATGCACCTTCTCGAAGACCTGACTACATGACCAAAAATAATGATGATGACAAGGACTGGGGACTGAACTTAAAAGAGGACAACGAAATAAATATAAATTCAATAGTCGCACTTGAATTCAAAAGTTCTATGACTCAGGCATTACAAACAGACAGCTTTGCCACTCAGATACTTCAACATGAACTCCCTGAGAAATGGCATCTAGAAGATGACGCACTATGGTATGACCTCAATCGGCTTTACATTCCAGAATCACTCGCATCAAAGCAAGGAACTGAGCCATGATAATCAACTCGCCGGACACTGGGGTACTGCACGTACAATAGAACTAGCCCAACGGAATTATTACTGGCCAAACATGGCATGTGATATAAGGGATTATGTTGCTGGCTGTCAACTCTGTATGCGTAACAAGTCCAAAACACACAAAACATACGGCAAATTAAGTCCACTTCCAGTTCCCGAGGGAAAATGGACTAGAGTCGCTATGGACTTTATAACAGACTTACCCAAAACTAGAAATGGAAATACAGCAATATTAACATGTATTGACGCAGCTACTAGGCGTGGTCGCTTTATGGCGTGCAAACTGTCTGGTCTCACTGCTGAAAAGACAGCCAAACTAGTTCGACAGGGTGTAATTAGACAACACGGCATACCAAAACTGTTCATTACAGATCGCGGTAAACAGTTCATAAACAAATTCTGGAGACAACTCGGAAATTATATGGGCTTCAGTCAAGCACCCACCACAACCGCCCATCAACAAGGTAATGGACTTGCTGAAAGAATTAACCAGTCTATAGAATCTTACCTCAGATCTTACGTTAACTTCGAACAAAACAATTGGGATGAATATCTAGACTTATTTGAATTTTGCTGGAATAACTCTAAACACGCTGCAACAGGAATGGCACCATTTTATGCCGATCAGGGCTACCTGCCAAACTTCCAAATTAAGAGTGAAGAACCTGGAGAAGTACTAACATCTGAAAGTGCAGCTACACACACTTCAAAGGTCAACGAAATAATGAAAAAATTACGAGACATTATGACGTTAGAAAATGCCAAAATGAGCCAACACTATGACAATAATCACCAGTATATTGAGTTCACAGTTGGAGACTGGGTAATGCTTAAAACAAATCACATTAGAACAAAACGATCTTGCTGAAAACTTGCTGAAAAACAGATTGGTCCTTTCAAAATTGTCAATAAAGTTACCAGCCAGACTTACCAATTAGACTTAAAAGGCCTAGTTGGTAAAATACATGACGTTTTCCATGTCAATAAACTTGAGAAACACAAACATACACAAGAAGGCCAACAACAGTACAACATGGAATGGTTTGTAGATGATGAAGAATCATTTAAAACCCTCACAGACATAATAAACTCCAGAATTAAGAATGATTTGTTTGAATACGAGGTCTGCTGGAGCGATGGAACAAAAGACTGGATTCCAAAACACGATTTCGAAGATGATGAGATAGAAATACGAGCATTTCACAATCGACATCCCAATAAACCATTTCCATCCGAAAGTTTACTAGAAAGAAATTCAAGATCAAGGAGACCACCTATCCGCTATACTGATGAAGTGATCGGGACGATCCCTTGAAAGGAGGGGTGACTGTTAAGTGGCTAGGGATAAGGTGTACAGACAAGGAGTTGGATTAGGATATCTACGGTAGTCTGGCGTTATGGAAGCACTGACGACTTATTAAGTACTATTCGCTTAATCTCATACACTTAGATATATGTAATTTGTAGACATAGCTTTGCTCTTTAGCTTTATTACCTTTTAAACCTTGAGTTCTTGCTTGCCTTATTCTACGTGTCATAACACCTTTTGAGACGAAATTCTGCTGGGTTCTATTTTGAGTGTGCATGGCAAGAGCGTTTCTAATCTCTTCAGAAGCTCCTTGAAAAGTAGGACATCTCCGAAAAAGTGCTATGTTGCTCTCAGGCACATTACGACAGGCCCTATAGAGCTTATCCCGAATTATTAGATCAGTCTGAAATTCTAGCCGCAAGATTGCCTGGTCTCTGAGAAGTTGATCTCTCATAAGATCGAAACACTGTAAGATTGTCATACTAGGGTTTCTCAACGTATAATCTTTCAAGGTTGTATCTTCCCATTCAATTGTCTTCCGCTCTTGGTGTTGCTCTGTCTCAAAATAGCTTTTGAAGTCTTGAATCATCTCCGAAAAACTATATTGCTTACCAGAAACTTTGTTGAAAAAATAATCCCTAGCCTCACCTGTGAGCATAATCGGAAATGCTCTGTGGTAGTCTAAAGGGTCCACATTTGCGTTGTGGCACATGGCATAGAAGATTTGCAGCTTCTTATCAAGAACATCATCCGCGCCACTATACCTGTCCTCCTTTAGATAGTACTTTTGCAAGTTTTGAATGTCAAAGGATGAACCTTGGAGCAATCCACTTTTTGCATTAATCTTTTGTGTATATGACGGCTGCTGTTGACTTTCTGGAATTATAGGAGCTGGGTTGAGGTTATTTCGTACATCACCGCTTATTCTAGATGCAGGAAATTTTATATTCAATCTCTGCTGCATGAGAAATGTTTGAGGTAATGGCATCTCGTCTGGGGATTTTAAGTCCATCTTACTTGAAGGCCATGCCATATTTCTCTGTTCTTCCTTCCTTAAGTATGCGTAACTTCCTGGGAGATCTGGATTCCTTCGCGAGTTAAATTTTCCTGAAGTAATCATCTTGGCTAGCTCTTCCGGTGGCCATTCTGTAGGTTCCCTTTCATCCAACAACTTTGTCAACCCTTCAGCCACAGCGTCATTTCTATTTATATATACTCCATTATCTCGTAGATAACTTCGTAATATTCCTCTTGTATATTTAGACATCTTGTTGAAGTCTTCTTGCTGCCATTTTGAAAATTCTGCCCGAAAATCCTCCCAAAGCCCTTCATCTCGGTGATCTAGCTTTTTAAAGTAAGCAATTTGATCTTCTATGTAGCTATCATAGTCCTCACTTGGGACGTCTGGGGTGTCTTCGTTGATAAATCGCGCCGTCATTTTTGCCGGTTGGATTTAGAAGTGCAATCTTGAAATAATTAAAATTGCGTGATGGAACGCGGAGCCAATTGTTCTTCTTGTTGAAATATCGTATATCCTGGAATGCCAAGGATAACTCAATTGTAAGTCCGGCTAATTAGGTTATCAAATTCACCTTCCTGTATCATTGTCATCAGCACATTCCTCACGGAAAGTTTAACGTACACTGGCATTTATTTCACACTAGCATTCCAGCAGATGACTGTGTCTCAAATGCAGGTTATAGTTCTCTCGGATCTATTACCGACACACATGTATTTAGCTTTATATTCCTGGCTCATATATCTATACGTATATAGATTTACATCTACAGGGATCATAACGTATGATCCATGGAGATTGATAAATACTGGTCAAAAACCTCAGTTGATAAGAAATGCGCACACGCAATCTCACTCTTATCAGCTCAGTTTACTCAGAACCATACATCTCAATACACTTGTTTCCAGTCAATTCTTCCTTCTACAACTTCATACGAGACCTACTGTATCGGTCTAACCGCCGACACTGATTCTGCTATAGCCTCCATATTCGCTCAAGCCAATAACTTTAACACTTCTAACTAAAAAAAGTCTTCCTGAATGAATCCAAGATATACTTATAGCTGTAAAGGCGGTACTGTTGAGTCCTTCAGTTAGCACAGTGAAAGACTATGAATAGGGCCACTGTCTCTTCCTCACCTTGCTGTCTGCGGTTGATACTGAACGAAAATAAAATCGAAATTGATCAGCCACTGATCAGTGTTGTTACAACGGGGTTCACGTGGTTTAATGCCTTAAAAGTGCTAAAAAACAAGTGGTATATTCTGTCTATCTCTCCTCTATCCCTCCTCAAGCATTAATATCTAAAGTACAAAATGAAGCTTAGCGCCCTGATTATATCACGTGATTTTCTGACCAATATTTTTGGAAGTAAACGTTTAATACAAGCCCTTTATCCCAACACCATTCACCTATGAACCGACAGTAAGCTTCTATCCATTTCGGCAGAGCCCTTCGAGGTCCTTTAGCTTGTGGGTAACTGGTATGGAATTCTTTGATCTTGTATGGGCCGGTCATTGCATTCGAGCAGGGGTACCATTCCAGATCCTCGTCTGCACCTTGCCACTGAATCCTATACTCCAGCATGTTGTTCTGCACCTGTGACCCCAAAATGCTAGTAATTTCCAACTTGTCCTGATTCGCTATTATTTGCATTGGCGCCTGAGCAGGGCGTACTTGTCCAGGTAGAGGGTTACTGATATATTTTCGTAGGGAATGGGAATGAAACACGGGATGGATTTTCCAATGAACTGGTAAATCGACTCTCTAGCTCTCTCCCTCTTTCGCTAGAACTCTGACTGGGCCGTACCACTTGTCAGAGAGTTTTCTTGAAGGTCGGCCAACTTCCAGTTCCTGGTGTCAATGACTACTTGGTCGCCCACTGCCCAATCCACCTCGCGACGGGTACAATTAGCCAGTCTCTTCATCTTATCTTGTTGCGACTGTAAGGATGACTGAGCGAAGGCTATTGCTTTCTCCTGACGGCTTGCGACATCCAAGGCGTCCCAACAACTGAGCTGTTCGGTGGCTGGTCTGGGAGGTTCGGGGTTGTGAAGGTCGAGCGAGGTTCTTGGTTCGTTCCCATTCAGCACCTGGAAGGGGCTGATATTGCCTAGTGACTCGTGGGGCAAGATGAGTTGTGCTATATCCATAAGTGGCAATAGGGAGCTCCAATTATCTTTATAGTACGTGCAAAAAGGGCGTAGTCTTTGCTTAACATACTGATTCATGACCTCAGTTTGTCCGTCAACGTTAGGGTTATAGGCCGTAGTGAGTTTGACTTTGGTGCCTAAGATCCGGCAGTATTCTTTCCAGAAAGTTGAAACAAACTGTGGTCCACGGTCGGAGACTATAGAGTCGGGCGTTCCAAAGTGACGTACCCAATGCACGAGGAATAGCCCAGCCATTTCCTTAGCCGTGATTGTTTTATGGCACGGAATTGAAAGGGGTTTTTTTGTCAATCTGTCCATGATGACAAATGCAGTGTTGTAACCCGCTTCATCAAGAGGAAGCTCAGTGAAGTCCATTGTCAAGTGTTGGTACGGTCGATCAGGGATTGGCAGAGGGTGTAACAGGCCAGGTGTCTTGTCCCGTCGGGCCTTCTGGTGGGCATAACTATAGTTGGCAATATAACGGGCAACATTATTCCCTAATCCAGACCAGTGGTACTTTTGACCGAGCAGTAACTTGACCTTGTTGACTCCAGCGTGTGCCACATATGGCTGGGCATGCACGTGGCGGATCAAGGAGGTGCGCAGCTCTGGAGGTTCCATGGGTATCTCCAGGCGTCCTTGGAAGTATAGTTTCCCTTGGTTAAGCTCATAATCCATGTGGTGCGCTCTAGCTTTCGCACGAAGGGGTTCCAAGTCAGGAGAGGTTTTATTGGCTTCAATAACCTGATCAACAATGTTGTATCCATCAATGTCGTATGCCACTACAGAGGCCGGGTCCGGTGGCTCGCCATCAACAACCAGGTGGTCCAAAGGTGATGTAGCTTCGTCATTGACTGTTAATCCGGGATTATGAATCGCAACCTCGTTGTCTGCATCCTCTGAGACTCTATGGATGTAAGAGTCGACTTCATTGAGGCAGTCAATTTTCGCCACTCGCAGTTCTTCCAAGATCTTCGGGTCTATTTTGTCGTCCGGAATCATCTGTTGGTTCCGGTATGCCCGTTTCTTAGCCTCAATGGGTGTGAGTTCTTGGTCGCGACGGGAGAGGGTGTCTGCAACAGTATTTGTAATACCTGTCCGATACATAATCGTGGAATGGAACTCGGCGAAGAACTCTGCCCAGCGAGCTTGGCGGGCCGTGAGTTCCTTTGTTGACATGAAATACTCCAAAGCCTTGTGGTCTGTATACACATGGACGTTTTTCTGGGCACCTAATAGCTCAGGCTTGTACTGCTTGAAGGATCGGAAAATTGCCAAGAGTTCCTTATCATGGATTGGGTAATTGAGCTCGGCATCAATCATTGTTTTTGAGAAATAACCCACAGGGTGAAAAAGACCATCATCCTACAATTGGGAGAGGACGCCAGCGTCAACTCCATCCGACGAGTCTGTCTCTAGACGTGTCTGCTTGTACGGGTCATAGTGGCAGAGGATTGGGGCGGACTTCAACGCTGATCTCAACAATTCCCAGGCTGCTTCACATTTCTTATCAAAGTTAAATACAACATCCTTGCCTGTTAAGCGTGTGAGGGGGCGACAGATGGTGCTATAATCCTTGATGAAACGCCGGTGGAAGTTACAAAATCCCAAGTAGCTTTGCACACCCCTAACGTTAGCAGCGTACTCCCAGTTTTTAATAACCGAGTGTTACGGGATTAATCCCTTGGGTTTGTACTGTCTGCGCCAGTACAGTAGGGATGAAATATAGAGCCTAGCTGGCTACAGGGGCAACCAATGTTGCGGGTTGGATACAGTTGCTTAGCAACACAGATTGTTATGATCGGCATTAATAATTACAATTTCCTATGTATACAGCGAGAAGTAGGAAACCTTCTCACTTTAGATTTCATTAATTAACTGATTTTATTCTGGACTTGCTCTGTTGTATATTGACATCAATTGATCCGGCGACACCGAGATCTTGTTGGGGTCGACTTGAATACCTTTAACTCCGACAATGAACCCCAAAAACTTCGTCTTTGTGACATGAAACTCGGACTTTTTAATGTCGGCTTAAAGTCCGTGACCCAAGAGAATTTGCATGATCTTTTTTACGTGGATCTCATGCTCTTCGGGATTTTCAGAGTATATTAGGATATCATCCATGTAAGCCGAGCAGAAATTGTCTAGATGTTCCATGAGGACGTCGTTGATGAAGCGCTGGAAGGTGGCTGGTCCGTTCGTCAGATCAAACAGCAGCACCTAATACTTGTACGTCCCATATCTAGTGTGAAAGGTGGTGTAATCTTCGGCATCTTTGGTCATTCTGATGCGATGGAAGGCCTGTTGGATATCCAGCTTCGTGAAGATCTTTGCCTATGAAATACGTGCCATTATTTCGTCGATCAAGGGAATCGGGTACGGGTCCTTGGCAGTTAGCTCATTGAGCTTTCGATAGTCAACGCACAGGCGCAGACTACCGTCGGCTTTCTTAGCAAAGAGGATTGGTGCAGCGTGCGGAGCGTTCGAAGGTGCAATGGAACCTTTATGTAGATTCTCTAAGATGTACCGCTTGGTTTCCGAGAGTTGTCTATCGGTCATTCGGCGCAATGGCTCCATGGGCAAGTTGTTTCCAGCTGGTAGCTCGATTTTGTGGTCGAAATTGGGCCTGTGGGGAGGGAGCTCATCTGAGGCTCTCCGAGAGAAGAGGGTTTGGAAAGCTTGATATTGAGGCATGAGCTTTTCTTTCACCATATCTTCGTCCGTTTGGAATTAGGCCTCCAGAGCTTCCTCTGAAGATAGTTTACTATCTAGGGCCGCGACCTCAACTCCGTCTTGAAATTCCAGCTCATCTTTTCTTCGCTTGATCTCCATATCAATTTCATTTACCATAGAAACAAAAGTAGAATTGTCCTTGGTAAGTGCATCACGAGATATTTGGGCAGAGCTTTTCAGGTGGAACCGATGCATTGATGACGCCGAGATCATGAAAATATTCGTCGAGTAGGTGCTGTATGGCTTCGAATTCGGGGGCAGAGCAGGCAATTTGACTGGTAACTCTGACCTGTAAGTCTGAGAATTCAAAAGTGGACTGCAGGGATTTGATCTCTGGAGCAACTCCTCCATACTTGATAGACGGTTCTGCATGTCTCTTAAGAAACATGATTGTCTACGAGGCTGGGGTTGTATTTGAGATTTTTTCAATTTAGGGGGTTCTCCTTCAACGGGACTGACTAGCAATCTGAAGTCACTGGTCATTTGTACTCCTGAAAGTTCTGCTTCTTCGGCGGCTTCCATCTGGCTGTCTCGTCGGGCGACGTCTGCTTGATGATCTGCGTTAGTCTTGCGAGGTGCCTTATCAACGCAAAGGAGCAATCTACGATCATAGTAAGGGACAGCTGGCATATCGTCTGGCCAGTGTATCCGATTCCTTCCCCCAGCGTAGTCTAGTTTGAGATCATAGTGTTCTAGAAATTTCCGACCGATAAGAATGTCAGTACTACCTAAATTGGTAATCAGGAAAGGGAAGTTGATCCGGCGTTTGTCAATTGTAAGGGTGAGGAGGACAGCAGAAGTGATCGGTTTCCCAGAATGGCCACTATAGCCAGTGGGGACGATCGGCTTAGGAAAGGTGAGAAATGAGATTCGTATTGTGATAACGAGGTTGTGAGAAGTCTAAAAATTGTCGCAATGGATGTAACAGTCAACTTGGGTGGATATAGGATAGTGCTTTAAGTCTAACGTGAAGAAGAAGGATATGTATTGTAGATCTGCTATATTGATGACTATTGAAGATAGGAGTAGAAAAGGTTGACCATGTACAGAGTTCTAGCAGCAAGTATTTATACACAAAAATGGTACACAAACTATACTCTCAATAGCAATAACTCCCAACCATTCGGCCATTCAACAATTATATCATTAGATATACCTGCGTCATATGATCATATCATCATGTATGGCTGAGATACTGGTGTTGTCATTTGCTGTATGTTAATGACGTATCATTGACACAGGATTGCTTGTCCTGTCGGTTACACTTGCCTAATACTAGCCATTTCAAGTTATGTGATCTATAAGTGGGCCTGATCACAACAATTCGGAACAAGGAGAGAAGTTGGGAGGCCAAAGAGGTACTAATAGCACCAAAGATATTTGCTCCACAATTGATATGTGCACTTGTTTTGATATAATTTCCATTTCTAGCTAGCTCTATATTAGCTAGAAACTGGCGTCCTCCAAATAGGGAACGGTAATCAAATTCTAAGACCTTCCACAAATCATGGCCTTTACCGTAGTGCGAGTCTTTACCACGGCTTAGAAGTTTTTTGAAAGGTCTTCTGAACTTTCATCCTCATCCAACTGTAGGGCTGCAATCCTCTTTTCCATCTGTCGATGCCTCAGGACATCCGGACAGTCTCGCACCCAGTGCCCGGACTTGTGACAAAGTCGGCAATCACCAGCTGGGGTCGAGAGAGCAGGGCTCACAACTGCGGAAACGAACGGAGAGGGACATTAGAAAGGCCAGTGCCGGAAGTCGAGGGACCGACAGGTGAGCTCGGTCGCCAATTGTCCTTTTTGAGAATTCCGGTGTAGTGGTTACATCCTCGATCTTTGGCATGAATAACAACTGCCTTACGGGCCAGCTGGCTCTCCTCAAATACGATGTTGCGAGATTCGCGATCAGCGATGGCTAAGAATTCCTCCAAGATCGCGTAGTTACCATTCATCTTGTACTTCTCAATCCTGACATCTCGTTTCAAGGCCGGGGAGATTTTCTCAGACATCCTCGAACCAACGGGATCGTGCAATCTTAGCAGTGCTCGCATAGTTTGTGAACTTTTTGCGGAACTCGTCGTATTTCTTGCTGCCCATTTTGAGTTGTTGGTACTTAGATTTGGTAGCTTGCACATGATTGTGGTCAAAAAAACGTTGATCCAAGGCTTTGAGGACATCTGCTGCTCCGTCAAAGACTCCACCAAAGTCGGGATCCATATGCTGCAGGATAATTGTCTTTGCTTCTCTTCAAGTACACTTGAATTTTACCCTAACTTGGGCTTGCCCTTGTCGGAAGTTCCCCGAAAACTCCTCAAAGAAAAGCTTCATTTCCATCTTCTAAGCATTGTATCCAATGTTGCTTAGATGGTCGGTAAACACACTTCGCGGGTACTTGATTCGGTGTGACTCTACAGCGGCGATCGAAGGATCAAGTACAGGCAGATAGTAGTACACCGAAGGTTGAAGGTCAGCTGTAAGGGCGCGAGGGTCATTTGAGCCTCGGTGGGTGGCGACTTGCTTGACTGAGAATTAGCTAGCGCTGCGGCAACGATCTGACCTATTGTCGCTTGCTGAGCTAAGGTGAAGTCAGACATTTCTTCCACTTCTCTATCTTTTTTCAGCGTATCCTCAGTAGTCTGTAAAGGCTGATCAGCGCTACTAGGAAATCCGTAACACGCAGGCGTAGCAGCTTCTCGTGCACTTCGACGAGTTGACATGCGTAGAAAATGGAGGATGGAAACCTTTTTTTTTTAATTGCAATCAGGTCAGCAAAGTTCCGAGGCAGAGAAAGAACGCTACAGAGGTAGGCACAACTTAAATAATTTTCCGGCTTGCTCCGGAGACACTCCAATCAGCGAACTGGCTAGAAGGCACCTACTTGGAAAGGTAGACAGGTGGTTGTTGATCAGGTCTTGCAGCAGAGGTGAGACGACGATGTTAATGACGGGTAGGTGATATGCTTCTCAGCAAAGGTTGTATTGGTCTTTTCTTATATTACGACCGACCTCAGGTTGACACTAGAAGTCTCCCTTGAAAGATAGAAGAGTAATTGCTTTGTATTTGGACCTAAAGCTACGCACGATAACTAAAAGAAAAGACAAGGAGAGAAAAAGGCATGCAGCCTCGCTTGGCTGAAAACTCTGCCAGCTCGCTTCCGGGACCAACGCTTACTCAACCAGACTCCATATCACGTGAAAACATAAACCTATCACTTATAAACTCAAGCCGTAACAACCTAAAGCCAGAGAGTGTCAATTACATCACCGAAGCTGAAGCTATCGTCAATATCCTACTGTTTTACTTGGTATATGTGTAAAATGAATATACTGGTTCAACTAATTTCTATTAAGGGCTCGAGGAGCTTTGCTATGTATATACTACAATAGGGGGTCTAACCATCATATATGACACATGTTTATACTGATTACTAGGATTAGCCCTATAATTCAATGCTCCCCTAAAACTCGCAAATTGCCAAGAGTGAAGCTATTTAGAGGTTTGAAATTACGCTTGAAATCCCAATTGCTCGTCGATTAGCCTCAAATTTATTCCTCTCCAATGCCTTTGTCATTCTGTCGGCTAACTGCCGCTCCCCTGGTACCCACCATATTAAAATCGTACCTTTCTTTACTTCGCCGAGGATGTGATGGTACGCAATATCAATGTGCTTGATTTTCGATGTGTTTGATACTCCTGATGCTAGTTGAATCGCTGATTTGTTCTCACCTAGCAACATCGGCGCGGCTCTACCAGCATAGTCTTTGCCTTCAATTTCTGCGAACAGTCTTCTTAACCAGATCACCTTCTTGGCCGCCTAACTTCCTCCAATATACTCAGCCTCAGTCGTTGACCTAGCCACAGAATGCATTTTTTTACTGGAGCAGTGGACTGTACCCCCGTTTAGCATCAAAACACATCCAAGTATACTTTTTCTATCACGTTGGTCATCGGCATAATCTGCGTCGGCATAGCCCATCTCGTCATTCAACTGTGCTGACCCAGAATATACTTCAACACCATGGTTTAAAGTGTAGTAGTCAATTGGGGGATCTCCCCTATGATCTTTATTCCCATATGTTGTACCAAACGTAACTGTACCAGAAATGTATCCGACGATTCTTAGAAGGGCCTTCCAATGATTCCAGCCTGCCTCTGTCGCAAATGATTCCATTATAGTGACAGCAAAAACAATATCAAAGCGTGTATTGTTAAGCCACATAAGTTTGCCCAAGAGTTGAACGTACTTCTTCTTCTCCCCCTCGTTCAATTCGCGTCCTGTATTTTTCTTTAAATCATTGACAGCTCCCTTCTCCATTGGCGTAACATAAAGTAGCGAGTCCTCGTAAAGATATTCTTGCACAATTCCTCTAGCGTACTTTTCTTGATCAATAGAAATTGCACCATTTGGTTGACATTTTATGCGAATTCCTAGCACAATCTCCGCATCCCCAAGATCTTTTATTTCGAATCGGCTTTCCAATTGAGCTTTTACAGTCTCGATGGCTTTCTCATTGATACCTGTTATAAGCATATCGTCGACATGAACTCCTACCACCACACCAGTTGCCTTTTGGATCAATATTGTTAGATCAGTTGTGGATGCTGTGAATCCCATTACTTCGAGAAATCCTGACAATAACAAGTACCATAATCGCGCTGCCTGCTTCGAACCATAAAGACTCTTTAGTACTTTCACAAATCTTCCGAAGTAATGTCGTGCCTCTTTTGGAACCTCAAGGAAGATATCTTCTGTCAAGTCTGCTGCTAAAAACACTGCAACAACATCCATTTGATGGATTCTCCAACCATGTCTCGCTGCATTTGCCACAATTACTCGTAACTCTTACATACTAATTGCTGCCGAAAAAGTCGCTTCATAATCGATGGCGTGGATCTGCGAAAGCCCTCTTGCTACCAATCGAGCTTTACATTTAATTATCTTCCCATCTTTGTCAGTTTTGGCATCAAATACCTTATGAACGGATTGGTTTGCAAAAGCTTGTGGCTGTTGGGCACAGATTATATCACTTGGTGAAGCGTGTTATGGCCAGGCATCCTTGAAGAGGTTTCAAGGAGAAGGTTTCCGAGAAAACTCCGACAGTCAGAGATGTATCATGGTACCTGTGGCTCTCGCTTATGACCTGACCTATAAGTCACATGACGCACAATTATCTTGCTTAGTTGTATGATTGATGCTAGCGCAGGATTGAAGTATAAGTATCTAAGTAGTTGCACTCTAGGATAGATTGTGCAACGTCTTATTAATATATTCCTGCCCGTACTTCGCCCTCTCGTATCTCCGATCTGCTCGTGACTCCGTTCCAACGAGACCCACCCGTGATAAGATGGAGGGGCTGGCGTCATGACTACATTTGCCATAGTATTAGTTGAGTTCAAGTACTGTCTCGAGTTAGATATAAGGAAGCTGGAGCTGGCACATAGTAGTTCTCCAGCTTCTCAATCTTTTGATCTTTTGATCTTTTGATCTTTTGATCTTTTGATCTTTTGATCTTTTGATCTTTTGATCTTTTGATCTTTTGATCTTTTGATCTTTTGATCTTTTGATCTTTTGATCTTTTGATCTTTTGATCTTTTGATCTTTTGATCTTTTGATCTTTTGATCTTTTGATCTTTTGATCTTTTGATCTTTTGATCTTTTGATCTTTTGATCTTTTGATCTTTTGATCTTTTGATCTTTTGATCTTTTGATCTTTTGATCTTTTGATCTTTTGATCTTTTGATCTTTTGATCTTTTGATCTTTTGATCTTTTGATCTTTTGATCTTTTGATCTTTTGATCTTTTGATCTTTTGATCTTTTGATCTTTTGATCTTTTGATCTTTTGATCTTTTGATCTTTTGATCTTTTGATCTTTTGATCTTTTGATCTTTTGATCTTTTGATCTTTTGATCTTTTGATCTTTTGATCTTTTGATCTTTTGATCTTTTGATCTTTTGATCTTTTGATCTTTTGATCTTTTGATCTTTTGATCTTTTGATCTTTTGATCTTTTGATCTTTTGATCTTTTGATCTTTTGATCTTTTGATCTTTTGATCTTTTGATCTTTTGATCTTTTGATCTTTTGATCTTTTGATCTTTTGATCTTTTGATCTTTTGATCTTTTGATCTTTTGATCTTTTGATCTTTTGATCTTTTGATCTTTTGATCTTTTGATCTTTTGATCTTTTGATCTTTTGATCTTTTGATCTTTTGATCTTTTGATCTTTTGATCTTTTGATCTTTTGATCTTTTGATCTTTTGATCTTTTGATCTTTTGATCTTTTGATCTTTTGATCTTTTGATCTTTTGATCTTTTGATCTTTTGATCTTTTGATCTTTTGATCTTTTGATCTTTTGATCTTTTGATCTTTTGATCTTTTGATCTTTTGATCTTTTGATCTTTTGATCTTTTGATCTTTTGATCTTTTGATCTTTTGATCTTTTGATCTTTTGATCTTTTGATCTTTTGATCTTTTGATCTTTTGATCTTTTGATCTTTTGATCTTTTGATCTTTTGATCTTTTGATCTTTTGATCTTTTGATCTTTTGATCTTTTGATCTTTTGATCTTTTGATCTTTTGATCTTTTGATCTTTTGATCTTTTGATCTTTTGATCTTTTGATCTTTTGATCTTTTGATCTTTTGATCTTTTGATCTTTTGATCTTTTGATCTTTTGATCTTTTGATCTTTTGATCTTTTGATCTAGCACTTATATAGTATCATAATCTTAGATACTCACAGTCCAATATTCTCAGTTTTTCATTTAGCAGTTACATTATTTGTGCTTCTGTTCACCCTAATCTATTAGCCTTGATCGCTTACTCGGCAACTCGACTTCTTGACTTCGTGTCTCTCGACTAGCCTGCAGTTCTCCGACCTTTGACCACTTGGCAACTCGCCAATGGTATTATATCTGAGTATCCTTTGTTAGCAGCTATAATCCGAACAATTATTAATACATTACCTTCGGCAGACGGCGATCTCCAGTATCCCTCGCGCACGCCGTAACAAAGCGAGTGGGAAAATAGAGGAGTCTGTAAATCTGTCGTGGAGAGGTGTTAATTACTCCCACTAGGACACAGAGTGCTATATAAACTATATTTTGTAATAATTAAATCTAGTGGCTGGTATTTACGTCAAAGCGCATTAATTTGAATTTGATTTTGATTTCATTTAGCCTGATTTGGCCCCCTTTGGGCCCATGCAGGTGTCTACAAACTCTAATATTTATTTAGGAGGAAACCTTTATGGTAAAAACCCCTTAGCTTTTCAATTTGTATACACTTTTAAAGTTGTGTTACCTTCAGGAAGTGCACTAATACTGCTATATCCAGTGCGGATACTGTCTACTCCCTTATTTGTGGCAGGAGATCAATTTTTTCCTACTGCCCTCTCTCTCACTCATCGTGGCCTCGACTTCAAGCGTCAGTCGAAACTGTTCTAGCCACCCTTCCTTTTGTATCCACTTTTTTATTCTAGCCATGTCTTTCGGATTATTCATCATCGCTTCAAATGACCGAGTCTCTGCCTTTCTCAGTATCTCCCCTCTCCCTAAAGCCCAGTCGGGACAGGCCATGATCATGTGCTTGACGTTCTGGGACGGATATCCACATTAGCATTGTGGGCTTTCTACTCCGGGAACATGTCTTCTGTGCAGGTAAGAATTGAACCCAATGTGCTCACTTCTTAGCTGCATGGCTATGCTACTTTGGGCCCTGTTAAAGTTTTTAAGGATACTGATAGGTGTTCCTCTAGAGGTCATTGTAGTTCTTCCCGTCTTTTCATCTGTATAAATATTTGCTGCGTTCCAGATTTTGGGATCTGCTGTGGCGTGGTGGTTAGTAGTTTGCCTGGCTATTAGTCTTGTCCAGGGTCATTCCCATTCTTTGAAAGCTGCGATCTTTCTAGCTGCTTTCTGTCTTTCTTTCGTCTCTGCATTCCCACATGTTTGACCCCACTCCACAGTATCCATGATCCTCGTCACCGCTCGTGTGTCAGGGTTGTTTGCTAGATCAGAGGACACGGGTCGGAACGGGTCGGAGTCGGAACAGATATACTTGGGACAGGATGTAATTGGAACAGGATGTGATCGGAACGGGACGAAGGCGAGACAAGACGGAGGCGGAACGGGACGGAGTCGGGGTATAAGGTAAAGCTTATAATCGGATCAATCTAAAGTCTAGAATAATTACAAGACAAAAAGCTACAGAACAAATCCAGTCCTAGACATTCCTTAAGTACTCAAGACCCGGCTACTACAATCAGGGGTATGATAGTCTACGGCAATAACATAGCAACTGATTACTATGTTGATTAGTAACTGTTGTTATCACAACATTGTAACCATCGTAACGCATTGACTATGTTACTAGGGAAGCTCCTGACTTGGTTGACCAGATTAACGTAGCATCTCAGTATTATCCTAGGGCACAATGGTAGTAACAAGCAGGCTGTTTTCCTCGTGGGAAACCCGGTCTGTGACATCGTGCATCTTGTCTTCCCGCTCGAGGTCGCTTTATCTTCCTGCATGCCAACAATATCATATCTTGGACAGGCAGGCTTTTCGATAGTCCGGCGTGGTGGACCCTCCTTTGTTTCAGATATATCTCCATCAGTAAGGTAGAGGTCTCATGCTCAAGCACCTTGCTGCTGGTCGAATTATACGCACCCGTGACAATCCTTAGACACCTTCTTTGGATACTTCGAAGTGGCCTGATCACCCTTTCGGGGATTTTGCCTGCTATTCCGGGCTCGGCCCAAATGGGGGATCTGTAGGTGACAGCTGGTCTCACCACTACATTGTACACAAGTTTCGCCTTGTGTAACGTTGCACCCCAAGTTGATTGTGCCAATCTACCTAAGGCTTGTATCTGTGGTTCGACTTTGAGCTGTATGCTTTTGATATGAGCACCCCAATTGAGCTTCGGGTCGAGGTGGATGCCTAGAACACGGAGGGAAGATTGCGGCTGGGCGAGATGGCCTTGTATTTGGACTGTGGCCTGCATGTTGTGCTTCTTTCTAGCTCTTGAGAAGTGCATGAGCTGGTACTTCGCCGGAGCAAATTTTACACCATGCCGGTCACCCCACTTTTCGCAAATCCCATGGAGCCTTTCGAGGTTTCGACAATTATCTTCTGTAGAATCGGACCAAGTCAGTATGTTAGTATCATCCACAAACCCTACAGCCGTCGAAGATGGCGACTGAAGTTCTGGAAGAAGCGTGCTAACAAAGAATAGGAAGAGAAACGGTGAAAGAGAAGAGCCCTGTGGAATACCAGTATTAGTCGAAAATTGATCGCCTTTAAATGAGCCAAGGTTCAACATTGTAGTTCTATCCTTAAGAAATGACTCGATATACAACGTGATCCATCTTGGTATACCCTTCACCCTTGTCATGGTTCTTATCATGACTCTCCATAAAAGGGTGAAAATGTGCCTAAGCAGCGGTCGGGGGGTCTAGTTGTCATAGTAGCCCAATTGTACAGGAATGGAAAGGACTGGTGTTGTTATTGACACTAGCGTCGAGCTAGTCCGAGGAGACCCTTAAGTAGTCCTCTTTCACGTCTTTAGAGGGCGTGCGACGTTTTGTTAGATTTCCGTATCTTGTTTGCATCCTATCTTGTCTACGTTCCATCTTACGTATCTTGTTCATATCTTGACCCGTGACTTCTATCTTGAATAATCTCTCGCCCCGTAACAACCCTTATGTTGTGAATGAGCCTCTCATGAGACACATTATCAAAAGCTCCGGATATATCTAGGCTTAGGAGAGAAGCAACTCTCCTTTTATTTATTCCTCATATGGTGTGTACTTGTTCCATGAGAAGCTCAACTGCCGAGACTGTTGATCTCAATTGTCGAGCTCCCATCTGTTCGTCTGGGAGGAGGTGGTGATCTTCCGCTGCTTTCGATATCCGGTTGGCTATGAGCTTTTCGAGTAGCTTTCCGATGGTATTCAAGAGGGCTATTGGCCGGTATGACTTTGGGTTATTGTAGGATTTCTTTTGCGGCTTTTGTAGCACAATGGTCACCGACTCTTTAAAATCTTTAGGATGGTAGCCTCTTGATATGCAAGCATTGAACAATTTTCCTAGATCTTTGCTTAGTGTCAGTCTACAATTTTTGAGCATCCATTTTGGAATGGCATCTGGACCAGGCGCCTTTTCGTTTGCTAATTTTCCTATAGCTTCTTGTATCTCGGATTCGGTAATTGTACTTGAAACATCATCAAGCTCTTCAGGATAAGTTGTCCCCTCGATATCGGCCAGGTCTGCTTGGACAGGCTGAGTGAAGAAGTGGCGTGCCATGACCTCTACTTTTTCGGTATCCTTGGTATAAATATTTCCTTCCTTATCTCGAATGTCTAGCATTTGAGGGAGTCTTGACCGCTCCTCCGAACCTTTTTTCGTCCATTTGACTAACCTCCATAGCTTTTCCGGATCTTTTGTGGCCTCAGACACTGTAGCTCTCCACCCTATCATTTTGGCCTTTTTTATCTGGCACTTCTTTCTGTTAGTAGCTTCCTGGTACTCCACCCAGCTTTCTTCAGTGCCTAGCCTAGTCAATAATCTCCTCGCCTTTCGCGCTTCCTTCACTGTATCACTGCACTCCTTAGTCCAGTATGGTTTGGCGAAAGTTGATGGTCTGGCACTAGGGATGGTTTCCTTGATGGCCTGCGTAATGGCGCTTACTCTCTTGTCAAAAGATTCCGGGGATTTCAGCTCGAGGTGATCTGTTGAAAGCCTACTTAGCTTTTGGGCGAGTCTCCTGTTAACCTCCTCCGAATCTGCTTTTTTCCATTGTGGTCGAGGTTGCTGTTCTTCTCGATTTGGCAGCTCAATGTGAAGTTGTGTGCAAATTGGGATGTGATCTGATGAGGCTTCGAGGTCGAAGGCCGGCTTGCATGACATAACGGTACTTTCTAGGGCATGTGATACAAATGCTAGATCCAGTGTACTCTGACTTCCTCTACTCTTCCATATGATTGTTCCTTTGGGGAGTATTAGGTTTAGATCATGTGCTCCCAGCATTTCAATGAAGCTGTCAGTGATCCTGTGGTGCCTAAGTACTGTCTGCCCCCCCACTGCGGATCATGCACATTGAAGTCTCCGACTAGAATGTGTTGGCCTTCTTGGGATAGGATTTGTGGTAGCCACTTAAGTGTCCCTTTTTCTAGGCTGCTGTGGTGTGTTTGTTTGTATTTTTTTTTTTTTTTGCTAATTTCTGGTCCTAAGCTAACGCTTTCTTATCCACAATGAGTCAAGGACCGGTGAAGCCGGCAAGGATCACTGCGTACAGGCCCAACTCATTCCAACCGCATGAACTTCTACTGAAATTGTAGAAGTTAACAGCAAAACTAAAATCAAAAACATAAATCAAAAACTGAAATCAAATTTGGAAGAAATACTGTTTGGTCCGGATCCCGCGCTTCTCGCCCGTTCCCTTTCCTGCCACATCCTCCAAGTGACTTTTTCCTATCTCCGCTGAGAGCGAAAGATTAGTTCGCAGATAACCTGAATTCAGCTGGTATCCTGCCATATATTTGAAGCTTTTTGTAGACTTCACCGAGGGTTGCTGTACCCTCAAACTTCTTCTTCGGATTCCAGGATTCCAAAACCCGATCCCTCGGCCATCGAGACATCCTTCGCTGAGGCCATGATTGCCTCTTCGGCCCTTTTGGCTGCAGCCCTAAATCGAGCTACTTTCGCGTACTCCCCTTGCTGGATCTGGCGGATCCGCGCGAGCTGCTCTTTTGGCACCGGTCCGGACTTGCTGGGTCTGGCTAAGCAGGCCCGGGAATCCGATCGGTGAGGTCCCCCACAGTTTCGACACCGGGTGAGGGCCTTGCACTCTGATTCTGAGTGCATGTTAGATCCGCAATTCCAGCAAGCTGGATTGCGGGAGCATCCGCGGCTGGCGTGGAAGCCAAGGCAGCGTTTGCATTGTTCTATTGGTCGACGCGGTCGGAAGAGCTTCGCAGCTCCAGAGTCGTCGAAAAGGCGAAATCCAGGTCGGGGCGTGGATTCGCAAGGAAAGAGGGCTTGCCAGTTCTCGTATGGCGCCCCGGGCTTGCACTGCCCATGAGGACGGACAAGAAACGGAACCAATTTCGTCACTTGCGTGACTTCGTCTGCAACCATCTTTGCCGTGATCTCGATGGGACCTGCAAGTGTGTTTATTGTCACCGGTACGGTGGCAATCTGGAAGGCAACCAGATTTGACGCTGGCTCCAGGTTTATTCCGGATTCCCTCCGTGATATGGAGGAATCCAGGAGCTCTTTCCGAGCGAGTTCATTCTTTGCTGTCAGCGCAAAGCCTGTTTTGACCCGCTGAACCAACGTAATGTCGTCGGCAGCGGTACCAAGCACCTGTGACACAGCTAATCTTACGCCAGCTGGTGACAGTTGTCGGTGGGGGTGATTAAACGCGAGGCGTAGAAACAGTCTCGTATCGACTGCTGTCCTCGGTTTGGCACTTTTTGCTTTTGGGGCAGGCGGTGCTGTCTTTGTAATTGACGGCCCAGCGCTGCGGCCTAGACCTGCACGGGCTACTGTGGCCCAAGTCGCCTTTGGTGCCGGAGCATGGGTTGTCGTAGGGTTCTGAACCCTAATTTCTTGAGCCCTCGTCGGAAGAGGGTTGCTTGGGCGAGCAGGGAGAACCGGTGGTGTGGTCCCTGGGCCTGATTGAACAAATTGGCCGATGGCCGCTCGAAGGTAGACTTTGATGCCGTCTACGAATTCTTTGTCGTCGCCAATCGAGAGAGGCGAGAGTGCTGCTTCCACACTGCTAATTGCAGTGGAGCAAATTTCGATTCGGGCCTTAATTTGCGCCGTTCGACGCTTTTCGGCCTCCATCACAGATTGCAGCTCAGGAGGAAATTCCATCGCTGTTGTCGAAGCTGTGCCTTTGGAGGCTGGCACAGCGATTTTTCTTGCAGAGTTTTCTGCAGGTTCTGTCGTCTTTTCTCTCACGACCTCCTTTCCTTTCCTAGAGCTGCTTGCCACTGGGGCCAGCTCGATGGGGTTGGTGGTCTCGGGACCAATTATAACTGTCCTGATGGGCTCAGAATCAGTCATCTCTTTGTCGGGAAGATTTGTAGACTTCCCTGGGACGAAGGCCTCACTCGCAAATAGGCTTGATAGTTTTTGCGCGAGGCCAGTAGGTTTTGGACACAATGGTGTCCGTTTAAAGCCGACTGAAGTTGTCGGCTTTGGGCGATTTTTTCTCACCGGAGGCATTTTTAATACCTCGCGACGGTTAACAATTCGAGAAGTCAAGCACAGAAGTGATCATAGGAATGGAAAGAGGGAAAAAATGAATTTTCGAATTTTCGAATTTCTCGAATGTGCGTTTGTTTGTTCATTAACGTGCTAGGTGAAGTAACTACCGTCGCACTCCTACTGGAGCTTGAGCACGAGTGGGGTCGGGCCGGATCAGGTTAACTACCGTGCAGTACAAATGCCTCGTCCAACCTAAATGACCGGAACCATGCCAAAATGCATCTATGGGTTGAACCATGACGAATTCGGCAGCCCAGAATTGAAAACAAAACAAAAACTTTCCCGCGAAATCCCGCATTACAAAAGAAAAAGTTCAACAATCTCCCTTCCACTGTTCCGCCTCAGCCACCACGCGCCTGAGCCTCGAATGTTGCTGTGGTGTGGTTGGGGTGGATTGTAAATTTTATGTATCCAAATTTTGCCGAGACAGGTTTCGATGCTGACAGAGGTGATATCTCCTTGGGAATCTTCGGGCACTTCTTCTCTTTTCCATTTACTAGCATCTAGATCTTTTCTAACGTAAATGCATGTCCTACCTTTGTGGCCACTTGGAAAGACCAAGTGGTAGGCAGGGTGGGTTACGGTTGTTTGTTCTGTCGGATGACGCCATGGTTCTTGTTGGCCCACTACGTGGTGCTTCCGTGGGTTCAAAGCTTGAAGGAAGTGTTGCTGTACTTTATTCTTGCTCCTATTGACGTTGTACTGTACGATGGATAGGGTTGATGTGCCCTTCATTGCTCCATCTCACTTTCAGTGTCATCTGCTTGAGCTGCCCGTGTCACAGTCCGGGGCGCACTTTGATTTTTTGTTTGTCCAAGATTGGCGAAGAGTCCTTGAACGCTAGGAGTCACAAACGAGGTTTTCCTTGGTCGGCCGGGACGTCTAAGAGCGACCACATTTCCATCGGCTCCTATGATTTGAGGGCCTGCGAATCCATCTCTTCTCTTTCTACTTCCGAATATTTGCCATTTGTCATCTTGGCCTCTTGTAGATTTCTCTTCTACGACAAACATTCCTGGGTCTCGGATCCTATTTTGGACAGCCCTATTTTTCGCAGCTGCTCTGACTGAGCAGCTTTGGTCCCATGTTTTATGACCTTTGCCACAGTTGCTGCATTTGACATCTTTCTTCCCAGCACAGTTCCGGGTGTTGTGTTCTCCTGCACAATGACCGCACTTCGAGTCTACTGTGCAGATTTTCGCGATGTGGCCGTACTTTTGGCAATTGAAACACTGTAGCATGCGAAAGCCAGTCCTGAATATCTCTGTTGACTTCAGCTCATACTGCCACATCAGGCCCTTTGAAATAGCCATGTCTGCATGATCGGCCTGTGCTATCCACAGAATCAGCGATCCTGACCTTTAGCCAAGCGGCCCTTTGGATTGTCATTCCTTGTATGTAGACGTGGTTAGCTTTTTGTAGCTGCTTCAAGTGCTCTGGGTTTTCTGGCTCGAAGGAGAGCGGAATATCGTGCATCAGGACTTGGTACACGGGGCCTGCAACTTGTGCAGAAGCAACCAGATTCGTCGTCCATTCCTTGTGGTGCTCCATTAGTTCTTTCGTCCCTTCTCCGGCAAAGTAGACCTTTACTTGGCCGTTTGTCATTTGTCTGGCGCCTATGATTTGTTGGACACCTATCTTTTTAACCAATTCCTCGCTCGAAAGTTTGGCTATCTCCTTTTTCTCCTGCTCGTCTTGGATAAGGATCGTAGTTCCGTATGACTCTCCCTTGCTTGCAACTTTTGCCCAGGAGCGGCCCTAGGCTGGCATAGGAACATGGTTCTGTGCGATGGTGGCTTTGATGCCCTTGATTTCCTGTAGTATTTTAGCCATTGCAGAATTTTCATCACTATGGCCTATCTGTATGGGTTCAGATGGGGTGACTTTCGCTTTCTGCAGGCTTTCGATGACTTGGATAGCCTCTTCAATTATACTTCTGTATGCTCTACTAGAGAGCTCTTCGCCTTTCGTTGCATCCTTGAATCTCTTCACGGACGCGTTTGTATCTTCTGGCATCTTTGTCGCGACGCGACCACCTATAGAACCCGCGCAAGGCGTTCCACCAATAATTCCTCTCGTAGGAATACTTGTCATCACGATTACGATATGCTTTCAACTTTAAGGATTAAAATCTATGGGGTCGAATTTTCGGAATGTGGATGTTTTTTTGAAAGCGCATTAATTATTATTATTATTATTTTTGTGTTTTATTTTTGATTTAATTTAGCCCGATTTGGCGCCCTATGGGCCCATGCAGGTGTCTACGAACTCTAATATTTACATAGGAGGAAACCTTTATGGTAAAAACCCCCTCAAATTTTCAATTTATTTACACTTTAAAGTTGTGTTACCTTTAGGAAGTGCACTATCACTGTCATGTCCAGTCTGGATATCATTCCTTTCCTTACTACTGGGAGAAGTCTGTCTTCCTTCTACCCTCTTCTCTCGCCCTCATCGTAGCCTCGACTTCAAGCGTCAGTCGAAACTGTTCTAGCCGCCCTTCCTGCTGGATCCATCTAGTTATTCTTGCTAAATCTTTGGGATTATTCATCATGGCCTCGAATGACCGGTTTTCTACCTTTCTCGGTATTTCTCCTCTTCCTTTGGCCCAGCTGGTGCAAGCCATGACCATGTGCTTCACATTCTGGGACGGATATCCACATTGGCATCGTGGGCTATCTACTCCTGGAACTTTTCTTCGGTGAAGATAGGAATTGAACCCAATGTGTTCGCTTCTTATCCGCATGGCTATGCTGCTCTGGGCCTTGCTCATGTGTTACCTCACAATTAATGGGAGATTAGTGATGTGTATTCTACACATACAACTTCGATGACCACATCCCTTTTAAATCAGTCTCTAGCCATAATTGGCCTCCATGTTGTTGAAATATCGTATATCCTGGAATGCCAAGGATAACTCATTTGTAAGTCCGGCTAATTAGGTTATCAAACTCATCTCCCTCTATCATTGTCATCAGCACATTCCTCACGGAAAGTTTAATGCATATTGGCATTTATTTCACACTAGCATTCCATCAGATGATTATGTATCAAATGCAGGTTAAAGGTTTCTCGGATCTATTACCGACACACATGTATTTAGCTTTATATTTCTGGCTCATATATCTGTACGTATATAGATTTACATCTACAGGGATCATAACGTATGATCCATGGAGATTGATAAATACTGGTCAAAAACCTCAGTTGATAAGAAATGCGCACACGCAATCTCACTCTTATCAACTCAGTTTACTCAGAACCATACATCTCAATACACTTGTTTCCAGTCAATTCTTCCTTCCACAACCTTAAACAATACTTACTGTATCGGCCTAACCGCCGACACTGATTCCGCTATAACCTCCATATTCGCTCAAGCTCATAACTTTAACACATGTATGCCCTCAAGAATATTTGTATGTCTAACGGTGGATACAAAGTGTAGCGCACAATTCTGGGAGGCAGCTCTTTAAGACGGGCGTGAGAGATATCTGGATAATTTACAAGATGATGCAGAGATAGGTGTAATCCCTTGGGGAGGAAGATTTTGAATGTTTGGCAGCAAGCTTTACGAATGAAGCCTTGTGCGTGCAAAAACGTATTATTTTTACATCAGATTTTAATTGCGTATGCAGCTCTCTAGCTATGACACAATATCAAAGGTTGATTAAACAACAGATGACTCAATACATAAGTGGAGCACTCATGCCTTGGATTCCATTGGGAAGTACCACTGTGAAGTTAGGGTGACTTTTTCTTCACCCCAAGACAAACCTCGTCCGTGAATACTTACCAAGCTGAACGTCTCAAAACCCCTGAATTATCCAGATATTCCCCTATCAGCCATCTCTTTATCTACACGTGAAATGTTGTTTTAGGTGTCTCTTTTTTTTTTGTTCATTATCCTGATTTGGCGCCTTTTTGGCCCATGCAGTTGTTGACTTCAGTCAGATACAATGATGATATAGTTGTGATGAACATAATGCCTCAGATATCATTTGCAAGTCTCACTACGGCTGTGACAAGGCGGCTTTTTCTTCACCGCTGTCGAGCTATGCCCTCCGTGAAACTCACCCAAGGGAAACCTTTCAAAAACTTTGGGTTATCCAGACATGCCACCATCATCAATGTAGCTTACTTCAGTAAGGTGAGGTCTGCTGGAGTCGAACCAGCGACCTTCTGTCTCAAATGGGATAGATGTTCAGGCTATCCAGACCCTACTTAGAAGACCGGCCCGGATGGTGTACCACTACACCATCCGACCTTTAGGTGTCTCTTTTCTGAGTGGAGTAGGTGCTCAGGTGTTATTGTCACGGACGAGAGCGAAGACTAGGACGTAGACAGAGGCTGATAATGAAGACGAGATATTCAGATTAATCATTAGATTCTAAAACATAGGTAATTTAGAAGACAAAAAGCTACAGTCTAAGTGAAGTCCCAGAGTTTCCTTAAGTACACGAGCATCAATACTATAACCAAGGGTGTAATAGTACACAGTTCTCACATAGCAACTAATCAGTACTCCGAATGGCAACTGTTGCTATCACAACACTGTAACCATTACAATTCCTAAATTATGTTATTGTATATACGTCATGACTCGGTTGACAGGGTGCGACGCGACATCCCAGAGATGGTTTGTGACAGTTATGACTAGGTTATGAGCTGGTATGGAACAGTGTATAGGCTAGGGAGAATAGCGAGTGAGCAGAAAGAGGTAATCGGATACTGAGAATGTGAGACAAGTTGAAGGATAATTATTCTAAGATTTAGGCCCCGTAGATAGGACTGATATATATGTACATAATTTGCACCCCAAACACAGTCTATTTTGAGATAGTTGAAAACACAATAAATGACTTAAAAAAAAATCTGTTTTGATTTGATTTCATTTAGCCCGTTCAGGTACGCTATGGGCCCATGCAGGAATATCTAGCTATAATATTTACACAGGAGGAAATCGACTTCGGTAAAAGGAGGACGAAGGCTGAACACCTGTCAGTGGTGCCCTCTACGAACCTGGGAGTGAAATTTTCTCCCAGAGCCGAGATTCAGTCACGAAGAAGGGTGGGATGAATTTTATTTGATGGATTTTCGGCTTGAAGGAGTTGTACTCGGTATTTTGGTCGAAAAATCAGTCAACAGAGATTTCACAACCGCAAGAAAGTCGAACAAAAACCCATCACTACCAACATACGATTCACGGATGGACCAAAGTCTGTCTGGGGGAGGTATTCAAACTTCCGACATTTCTCAAGCTTCTCATTTATTTGCGACGAAGCATTTCTCAGTCGGTCCTATACCTGCGACCCACCTCCATACTCGTCAGATCACCTACCTACACACGCCCTAATGAGGAAAATTATTATGGAAACGGGACGTGTATAAAGGAGGAAGAAAAGGGAAAATACACCGAGGGGATTATACAAATCCTTAATGACGACAACAACCCAACGGTACGACATGAAAGTGCAAGGCTAAAGCAACGACGAGATGTTGGACGGCAATTATATTTCGGAGTCAATGAGGATGTCAAGGGCTCGGGCGCGTGGTGGCCGAGGCTGACGAGGAATTTGCGCTTCGGCGCGTCAAAAGAGGGTTCTCTTGACGGTTGGGCTAGACATGATTCAACACATGGGTGAAGTCTGAGGTGGTCCGGTCATTTAGGTGGGACGAGGTAGATATACTTAATGGTAGTCAACCTGATCCAGCCCGGCTCCACTCGTGCTTAAGCTCCAGTAGGAGTGCGACGGGAACCAATGTACCTAGCACGTAAATGAACAAAACAAAAAAAACAACTTAGATAAAAACCCCCCACAACTGTCTGTCTCGTGTCCATTTATTTTCTGATGTTTCCAACAGGAAATGCGTTTACACTGTTCATACAGTTTGACATCCGTCCTATCCTTGTCCACATTGTCTCATCTTTTTGTCCACTACAGTTTCTACTGCTCCTGCAAGCTGGAATTGTTTAAACCAGCCTTTTGACAGAATCCATTTAGTTTTTCTTTCCATTTCATCTGGGCTATTCATTATTGCCGCAAAGGACCTATCTTTTGCCTTCCGAAGTACCTCTCCTCTTCCACTTGACCACTGAGGACACGCCAAGACCAAGTGTTTGACATTTTGAGACGGATAGCCACACTACCATTTTGGATTAATCACTCCGGGTACTTTTCTTCGACACAGATAAGAGTTGATACCAATGTGCTCACTTCTTATCTGAACTGCAATACTGCTCTGGGCCCTGCTAAGGTTCCAGTGGATATTTGAGGGTATATTTCTATGGGGAATCTTTTTTTTGCTTGTCGTCTCATCTGTAACAATATTTGCGTGAAACACAGTCTATTGTCACGTAACCGGAGTAACATATTCTGCACTGCGTTATTCTAGTAACGCGCAGTTCTTAACGCTGATCGTAATAATACCAGGCTACACAAAATAAACTAAAAAACGCCGCCAGGAGGCTAACCACGACACCTTCCATCGTTGGCTTGTGTTTCAAGTGCCAGCTTCACCCTTTGAATAGACTTTGGAAGTGCACTAAAAAGGGGTACTACTAGAGCTGTATGACTGAGCTGAGTCTTCTCTGAAGACTTCGAATATCTTTGAGGGGAAGATCTATACATTGTTGAAACATATTCAGGAAACCATTCTTTACTCTAGCTCGGTATAAACCGTAAGTATCCTCTTTGGTATCGTAGCCTATCGCGAACGCAAGCGCGGTGTCTTGTTCTGTAAAATTAGCAGATTTTCGTTTATTTTATTAAGGATATTTACTGATATCATGAGTTTCTTTGTTTCTCACTGGCCAGAAGAGGAATCTATCTTCTCGTACAATGGGAAAATTGTGTGCCATATCATCCCTATTTTTTGACCAATCTTTCGAGGCGAACTCTATAAAAAGCCATATGGTTTTGTATTTGAACCTATGTCCAAAGCAAGTAGCGGGCCAAAATTTTTCTGACAATCCCTCCATGTTTAAGATAGAGGATGGCCTGTAAATTGTATCGGGTGAGGCCGATGATAAATCCCAGAGAGTTACACATTTCGCTCCGTCTTTTAGGTCGGTTATTCCCTTGAATTTGCGATCCTTCATTTCAAAAACAACACGAAATAGACCTTGCGAGCCTAACAAAGGGACGTTAGAGTTTTGTAGCAACTACTATTGGGGAGTTAAAATACCAGAGCCAGGCTTGCTAGATAAACTATGATGAAGAGGGTAGACACGAAGATCACTTCCGGTGAATTGATCGCCTCTATATTTCTTAAATTTGATGGGGCTTTCTATGGTCTCCAGTGCTTTTTGGAAATAATAATTTGAGTCTAGATCATTTCCACTCTTAACCGTGGATTGTGGAAAATATTTTGAGCCACATTTATAGCCATGTATTGGATAGGCTAAACTCCAAAATTCATCCAAAAGTCTACTTTCGGTATTGCCTTCGGGAATAGAACTGTGTACAGGGTTACATCTCTTGAAACTGATATTTTTACTGTGTTTAGCGTGGTCAATGATTACTACACCCATGATTTGACCCCTAAGATTGATGATGAGGCGGTATTTACCTGGATTCCCTAGTCCGTGGTTCAGCTACAGTCTTGGTATACAGAAAGGAAAACCTTTGAGTTTGATTTACCACTGATGTAAATTATCCCACTGGGCTTAGCAGGCCATGAGAGAAGAATATCTGATTTCACATTAAAGAGATGTGTATCTTCGAATAATTTCGGAAATGTATGGAAATATTTGTCATAGAAATATGACTTCATCATTTTATTTGCTGATTGCCGTGCATACTCGATCCATATAACCTCTCTTCCACATAGGAAGCCATCGATTCCATCTGGAAGGTACATATCCGAGTATGGTATATTCACACATTTGACTTGATCAATTAGCCCAGATAGTAAAAGGTAGATGCAGAACTTAATCCACATCTTGACCATAAGATCAGATAAAAAAAGTCAAATCGTGAAATGAGAAGTACCAAGAATGTGGCGCCGTGTGTACGTGTTAGAAATCTCCCTTCTCAAGATGCATTTTTCGATTTTTGTAAAATTTCAATTGCAAATTAATTTTGTTTGGATATGTAACTATATAGAGACCGGTAAGTGACTGATTTGAAGTAGCTCAATCTAAATACTAAGCATTCGAGACAGGCCAGAAGTCCATATATATTTATGAAATTGGCAGTATATCATAAACTTCCCTCCACAGTAAACTATCACTCGCCTGCAAATGACTGATTATTCGTATACTAAGGATTGTGGTCTAGACTTACAAGATCTATCTCAATGTAAGGATTCCAAATAAATGCCTTAGGCAGGATTCATGGGCTCCTTGTTTAATCCCACTAGTCTTTATTGCTTAGCGACGGCAATTGTGTTGTTTTCATTTCCGAGACTGGGGTATAATTGATTGATTGATCTGTTTTACGGTCCCAGGCACCAGCCCAGCGCCTTATGGCATGGGACTGGTGGGCTCGGTAAGGATCATCCTAAATAGCTATGCCCTACTCGTTCCCACCACACTGTCACTATGTGACTCTGATTACAAACAAGCAAAACCCAAAAGATATAACAAACGAAACAAACTGAAACAAAGCAAATTACCATGTAGGAGCGGTGCTAGTATTTCTCATCCTATGCCCCCCTCAGTCATTTCTCTCATCCTGACTAGATGATAACTCCGGTCCTCGCATCCAGCTGAAGGCGGGTCTGCATCCATGCTACTAGATCAGCGGTTAATCCTTGCAAACTCGTGATCCGCTGCCAGAGATGCAGCTGATTAAACAGAAGCAAAAAATCACGAAAATCAAAATAACTCTGAAAACCAGAAGATTCCTCCATGTTGGATCAAAGCAATGCGCTCCTCACACATTCCAAACGACAAATTTAACCAATCTCCGCTGAAAGCGAAATATGAGTTAGCAGGCACCTTTGATACATCTGGTATCCCGCTGTTGGCTAGTAGGGCCCCAAGAGGGACATCTTCGAGGTTGCTGACTCCTCAAACTTCTTCTTTAGATTCTAGCACTCCGAAACCTGTTGCCTAGACCATCGAGACATCCTACGCCGCGGCGATGATCGCCTCCTCGGCCCTTTTGATTGCTGCTCGAGCTCGTGCCACTTTTGAGAACTCCCCTTGTTCGATTTGGCCGATCTGAGCGAACTGCTCTTTGATCACTGGACCGGATTTTTTCAGTCTGGCTTGGCAAGCCCGAGAGTCCGATCGGTGAGGTCCCCCACAGTTGCGACATTTGGGGATTTAAGGAGAAATTCAGGAGGAGACGGACCGAAGGAGACAGATCGGAAGGAGTTGTTAGATCGTAGGTTAAACTAAATTTGCAGGGACGTCGCATGACCTCTTACAAGTGCGCGCAGCTACTAATTTATACTCTAATTCCGGACTACTGTCAGGGGAATATGACAAGCTTCCGATAACCTCCTATTCCCCAAATTATTACAAATAACATCTGATAAACACCTACTCCGATCTGCGCTCAAATATGCTGTTGAACAATACCCATGGAAGTAATTTGGGCGATCGGGATCATCCATAAGCTGAAGATACAATCAATTGTATAGGAACACTGACAGGGGAGGGCCTTGCACTCGGCTTCGGAGTGCATATTTGATCCGCAGTTCCAGCAAGCTGGAGCGCGGGAGCAACCACGAGTTGCGTCATCCACCAGTTTCTGTCGACGATTGTGCATCAAACGGCGTATGTATGCCTGCGTTGTCTGTACTGTCTGCGTCTGTCAATCTGGCAGTAGCTGAAGACGGGCTCAGGCTTCTGCGTCCGCTTCTTCGTTGCCACTAATCTTGGAGTGTCCAGGTACCCACCTCTCTGTCGCGTTCGCTTCTGAAGCGAACTTGTGAAAGACGCGGGTTATCTGCAGCGACGATGATGACTTTCCCGCCCGAAGTGCAAGTACAGCTGCCTGATTGTCAGGTAGAACGAAGATTCTCTCACCGTTCTTTCGAGCGCGCATAGCTTCCCGAAGTGCTACTGCTACTCCTGCAATTTCTGCATCATAAACTTCACCGTCGTGTATACGACCGTGACCTTGTGCAAATGTTTTTCCTCCGCGTTGGAGGACATATCCCCACGAGGATCGTCCATGGCCTTCAGATGACCCATCAAAGTGAGTGCGGGCGACACTGTAAACACTGGCGTGGTTGGATGGTGCGGTGGTACATCATCTTGGCCGGTTTCTCAAGTAAGGTCTGGATAGCTAGGACACATATCCCACCCGAGACAGGAGACCGCTGGTTCGAATCCGGCAAAACATAACTACATTTCTCGCGGCGCTGGTATGCATGGATGATAAAGGCATGCTTGGATAATCAAAGGTTTTAAATTTCCCTTTGGTGGGTACTTACGGAGGAGGGTCGACTGTTTGTGTAAGCGAACATACCTCATAGTGGTATTTGCGAATGAAATCCAAAGTATGAGTGTCTCTAACGTCAAAAGAGTCATCCTACATGTATACATAGTACCGGTCATGTGTCATAGCTTAATAGCTGCATACACATTAAATGATTTAAAAAAAAAAAAAAAAAAAAAGACCCATCAAAGTAGGCGCATATTTCGGAGGGAGAGATCGTGCTAGCTTAGTTGTAGTGTGCTTTGACCCCTTCTTCTTTCGTTCCAAGACTTGTTATGTACAGTGGGCCTGCCAGCCTTTCTGCCTGTTCGGATGACTCCGGGAGCTGTCTGAAAGCACGCTGTAGGCGCGACATCTGGGTTTCTGGCTGGCGCCTGACTCTCTTCCATAGCTTGTACGCCTGCAAGCCAACGTTAGGGCACTCGCTTGCGCGGTTCTGGAGAGGGTGCCGGTCATCGAGCGATTGGATCCTGGCTGCTAGACAGAGTCGAATTCCTTCGAGGAGAATCTTCGCCGGTGGAATGCCCCCTTCCCTGTGAAGAAGGATATTAGGCGAAGTCTTCCAGACCGGTAACGCCGCACGTAGAGCTAGTCGAATGGTTTTGTCGATCAGACTACATGGGTGTGTAGTCTGTGGCGTTGAGGTACCTTTCTTCGTTGGCCGTGACAGTCCGGGCCACCACACATCCGCTCCAAATGTTGCTACTGGTACGATGCATGAGTTGATGGCGGTTACCAGGGGACCTGGGCCGTTCCTCGTTGAAGTGGGTTTAGTCGCCGCATGTGCTGGGAAGCTTTGAGGGCCTTCCCGCACCAGGCCGCTACATGATGCTTGAAGGTGAGACGCGGATCAAGGTGAATTCCAAGCTGGCGAATATGCTCCGCCGGCTGGACTAACCTACCGCCAACTTGTATTTCTACCGATTCGCCCTTATTTTTTCCGAGATTGATATATGCATGCTTTTTTTGCTGTCTTTAGCAATAGTTTCATAATTCTAATTACATCTCACCCTCGTCCTCTGCCACCTATAGCGACGTATCGTCACCTCCGGCCTCATTATCCAGAACGACTCCCCGTGTTCTCCTTTATCACCTTACTAGAAAGCCCTTTGCGTTCCCACGAGGCGTCCATCCTCATTACCTCGTCCGCTACGCCCTCCTTTAGGCCTCAAGTCTTGCGCCTAGTGAACCTGCGCCTGACGCTCAAGGATATTATTTTATGCCCATACTGCAATTTATGGCTTCTAATTTTGAAGTCCCGAATCTAATCTTCGATGATCTTCATTTGATTTGATTGAGGAACTATGATTAAAATCTATTTCATCACAGCTTTTAAGAACCTGTGTCAAGTGGCTAGATGTGTGGTCTCTTTTTTTTAATATCATTAAACTGTATCTAGCTATCTAGCCATGACAGATAGTTAGTGCTTTGGATACATGTTGGATAACTCTATTATCGTTAGATACACCCATATCTTGGATTTCATTTGTAAATACCACTTCGAGTAGGGTTATAGCCTGCTTATATTGAAGATGAGTATGATGTCTATCGGGTAAAGGCATTGGGTTTGGATTGTTGTGAATTCAACAATTATTGTCGCTTATCTAAACGCAAAGGTAGATGGACCTCTGATTTTTTCCAGTAAGCCCTTGTAGCACTTCATAGTTGGCCTCCTAAGCTTAGTATACCTCAATTACCTCAAATCGTATCTGAAATATGAAAGACCTGAGTTTAAATTACGCGTGCATTAAAGAGTCATTTATTAGCCTTGGCGTCAAAGGGAACTACATTGTTGGGGTATGTCCTGTTTTTATATTATTTAAATTTCATCAGCTGGCTACCTTTGAGAAGATTTCAGAGAAGAAAAAACAGAACGGATGACTTAGTTAAAAACAGATCACTCGTGCCTCAGACTCCATTTGCAAGTACCACTGCGGATTTATGATAACTTTTTCTTCAACCCCAAGACAGCCCTTATCCGTAAATACTCGCCACGGAAAAATTCGTTGACATCCCGAATCATCCATTGAACTTGACTAATAAATTGTTCATGACGGACAGCAATTTGGCGTTGTATCTACCCATGGAATTCAGCCACTTTTTCCACTAATTCTTCTGTCCGAAAAAAAATGATAGCCATGGAAACTGCGTGCACAGAAAAAAGCCTCAAAAAACCTGCAACCCAAGCCAGCCGAGGCCTAGACATCGGAACCACATGAGGTGCGCATATTCATCTATATCTCCTTTCTTTGTAAGAGTCGAGGCCGACTTGATCCAATCCACCATCTCTGTATCAGGTGCTGTGTATGCTCTAGAAACTCATCGGATGGCTTCTCCATGATTAAGGGTTGGTCATGAGAATAACTTCGACCCTACCGTCTGATCTGATAGCGGTTAGCTTCATGATAATTGTGATAAGGGGTGTGCTTAGGGATGAAGACGATACAGACGGCGAAAGCGATTGGGAATCCTCATCGAAGTGAGGACGTTGTTACTTAATCTCGGCCCTATAGACTCTACCGCAGGAGCTAAAAGCTTGTAGGGGATACCACTGAAAGTTGCGAAAAGTTACCCTTAGACTACCTATAAAGGCTAAAGAAATGGAGAAAATTGAAGAGGTCTAATTTTAGTGATGAAATTGTTTGTTGTTCGTCCATGAACGTGCTGGGTATTGTGATAACCATCGTACTCTTACAGAAGCTAAAGTACAAATGAGGCCGAGCCAGATTAGGGTAATTACTGTAAAATTACATTTATGTCTCGTGTCACCGAAATGATCAGAACCATACCGATCCCCATCTATGTGTTGAATGATATCATAAAAATGAGAATAGGCTTGGAAGACATACTGGTCAGTGATAAGAATCCTCTAATTGTACCTCTTGTATTCTCTATCCATTTTTTTAAATTATTTCCAAGTACGCGTCAACACACCATGACACCAATGCCGCACATTCATGCTCTAGTTCTTACATTACCATGCACGCCTGCTATAAATATCTATCTAAACAAACTGCAACAGACCATGAAGGATCCGGGAGCCCTGAATTCAAACATAACAAAAATTCCACCTGAAAACTCGCATTAGAAAGTCAAAAATTTCAAACATTCCAATTAAAATTTTTTACCTCAGCTGCCATATGTTTGGGCCTCAACTCGAATGGATTAAGTTTTATTGCAATAATCAATGACTTCTCTTCTCATTTTATCTCTGGCATTGTCACCTTAAATGTTGTGGCCTCAATATACTAGCCTGAGGCAGATATACCAACCGGGATATCCGGCCAGCCAATTTTAGCGACAGAAATCACTTTCAAGACCGGCTCTCAGAAGGTAGTAATGTTGTGGTTATGAGCTGTGAGGTATATGGCGATTAAATGACTCTGCTGTCCGTCGGTGGAGTGGCACGGGCTCATGTGCAATGGTGAGTCGCGGAGATGGCGCGCTCACGCTGGGTGATGGCACGATGGACACTGAGTGCGTATCACTGTGGCCAAATGGGTGTCAGTAGGTATCAAATGTGAACTCTTACTGACAATGGTGATCTATGAAGGTGATGCTAGGTGTGCATCCCGACGATTGATAATATCATCTAATGGATGATGTGAAGTATGATATTATTTTGGATAGATTGTTTCACTAAACTCGGCAGGTGAAGAGATTGTAAAGTACATGAACAGCGTCTGTGCACCAGCCTGTATTTTCCACCCTTTCCTAATACAGCAGCCCATCCTCCGTTCCCCTGTCTCCTAACAACTCAACCGAGCCAGCACAACACTCCCCCTGATGGTGAGCACGCTCTACCATCTCGTGCGAGGTGAGGTCTACACTTATGTACCCATGAACTGGCATTGCGCTCCCCCTGATGGTTACTTACCATTATATGTGGGGTGAGGCTAATGCAGATGAGCTCATGAGCTGGTACAACAACCTTCCTGGTGATGGCGGCCAAAAATGTAGGCCTTGTTCACTCAGGTGAGGTTTAGAAATCGCCCTGATGGTGAGTTTCCAGAAATGTCGGATAACTCTATCCATTTAATGTGGGTTTGATGACGTTAGTTGACTGGTTAAGTGACGCTTTTATGACGGTGATTGTAGGAACAGAACTAAGTTAGTGACTACTGAATGACTGTGGGTGATTGGTGGTGTTTTGTGATGGGACGACTGTTTGCTCTTTGATGTTCTGCTCGAGTGATAGTGTGGGGTCGAATTTATGAGGTAATGAAGATTTGGCCTTCGTTGTCACTGTCGAATGGCGAGCTGTCATTCATTACCATGGAGAATCCTTTACCTCTGCTGTTGGGAGTCGGAGATTCCTCATCTTCCGCTCCCACTGCCTTTTTGGTCGACTGTCTTGATTGTGATTTTTCTGGATGTAGCTTGTAGCAATCTTTATTCCTGTGCTTGTGCTTACATCTCCTGCACCAATCATTTGGATTGTATTCGACATTATTAGTGGCGGCAGCTGCATATGGTTTGTAGGATGTCTCTTCTGTCGATGATGTATGGTCCCCGGCGGCAAGTTTCTTTGTGCCCGCAGTTGCTCTCAATGATGTGACCATAGATCTGAGTGGAGCGTACTGGGACATACTTACCGCCTTGGTCTCCCTCCAGATATCCAACCAATTGATATGATTTGTGCCCCTTACAAAGAACACAGAAGCTAATTCATCAGTAACCTTATACCTGTCTGCTGAGACGTTTCCACTTGTCAAGGATTCTGCTGCATTGTTGACGTTTTGGAGAGCTTGAAGAAACCTTGTACAATAGTCCTCAGCAGTTGTGGTGAATTTTGTGGCTAGAAAGATGTTGAAAGCTTCTGAGTGTGGTAGTAGGTCGGCGACTTCATTTGATGATGCTATCATGTCATATAGCTGCTTGGCGGTATATCTGTGGTAGTTTAGGGGCTTCTTGGTGTCATCTAGACGTTGTATTATTATATTTACGGCTTGGAATTCGCCTCTAATCCAAGCTCGTATTTTGTCCTTGTACTCCTTCTTGGCCGTTTCATACTTGGCTAGTTCGTCCTTGGTTGCATCTTCTTGTTTGACCGCTTTTGGTTGCGATGGTTCAATCTCTGGGTCGATGCCTTTGATATTGTGGAAGACATGCCCGAGAACATCTGCAGACGATAGTGCAGCGGCGAGGTCTCCTCTCCAATTAGAAAAGGAGACTCCGTCTTGGAGGACGACTATGCGTGCGACTTGGAGGGACATGGTTGGCTTTATTGTCGGGATCAGTCAGAGTTGTGCAGCGGATGGCGCTCCGGGCTCATAACCTGTTGTGGTTATGAGCTGTGAGGTATATGGCGATTAAATGACTCTGCTGTCCGTCGGTGGAGTGGCACGGGCTCATGTGCAATGGTGAGTCGCGGAGATGGCGCGCTCACGCTGGGTGATGGCACGATGGACACTGAGTGCGTATCACTGTGGCCAAATGGGTGTCAGTAGGTATCAAATGTGAACTCTTACTGACAATGGTGATCTATGAAGGTGATGCTAGGTGTGCATCCCGACGATTGATAATATCATCTAATGGATGATGTGAAGTATGATATTATTTTGGATAGATTGTTTCACTAAACTCGGCAGGTGAAGAGATTGTAAAGTACATGAACAGCGTCTGTGCACCAGCCTGTATTTTCCACCCTTTCCTAATACAGCAGCCCATCCTCCGTTCCCCTGTCTCCTAACAACTCAACCGAGCCAGCACAACAAGTAATCCTGTGCTTAATGCAAGTATCTTTGCGAAAATTAGTAATACAGTCTTTCGAGGATGATTAGGATTTAGGATATAGGAAGCGTCCATATATTATTTCTCAGATTAATCATCTGAGAATTCCTCACTATCTACAAGAAAATAGTTCAAATTTTAAGGATTATATAAATCATACAGAGTTAGTGTTGTGAGCTTCATCCAACATCAAGCTTCACGTGATGTTGGCTAAGCCTAGTTAGGTTAGATAGAATTAGCCTGTGCAAATGAGGGTATCTCACTGTTGCGGGCTGAACAGAGAGAAGAAGAGATCACGATTTAACCACCACGTTGCAACGTAGTACTTTTGATTTATACGATACTTTGCCGTATCAACACTGATCAGTGGTTGCACGGAACCACAGATCGGCAAGATAACTGTGTACAGAGAGCCTCCTCAGCTTGCTGAGATTTGACTCTGGCAAAGCGGCCAGCTTGCGCAACCTCCCCTGCTACAGGCCCAGGAAGCAATATTTGGCGCGAAGAGCAGATTCGCCCGTTAAGGCTGACAAGTTCAGCGCTTTTCCGACAGATCTGAAGGATCTCCATCGTTTTTAGAGTACAGCATCGCCCGTCAGGACCAGCACCGTCTGGCGCTTTTCCGACGATACTTAGCCCTACTGCCGACGGAGTTGCGTCAACCACTCACAAACAACCTTAAGTTGTAAATCATGGCTTACAAAAGCATACAGGACCGAATATGGTTCAGAGAACTTTACGCATCCGAGTTTGCCAACAAAGATTACGACACCAAAACCTCTATCATCAACAAGAAACATCTCGACACTGCTACCATCGACTGGATTATAATGGTAGAGGACAGTGGAGAGTTTGACGACTTCCTGCTAAGAGACTACCAAATCCATTTCGAGAGCTGGACTAGTGAGCTATTCAATACTCTTGAGGCGCGAATACGCAGGGTGATGAAAGATTTCTTCAGGGCGCGAGGCATTTTTATACCAGTCAATCAAAGGGAGTCCGTTGCCGACCAGCTCCTCAACCTCCTTAATGTAGAGGAATGCCCTGAATGGCCAGATAAAGATCTCAGAATAGCCATGCTCAATCCACAATTCAAGTGTCGACAAATGGGGGGAATAATAGGTCAACGTTCTAGTGTGCATGCAGGAGGATCAACTATATTTCCAGCAACCCATACACCCTTACTGCAAGATACCTCTCCAACTCAGCTTCCACAAGCTCATCATGAGTACAATTCAAACGTACGAGCCCTCACAGATCTTTCAAAAATGTACAGCGATGCCAATATGAAGTTCAGTGGCAACCTTCACGATGTGTTAAATATCAAGTTGAACATATTCTACAATCTCTGCACCAAAGTTGGAGTTAAGGAAGACCAATAAAATCTAGTATTTGGTACAATGTTACGAGGAAAAGCGCAATCCTTTTACTACCAGCACCTCGCACAAAAAGGCTTATCCTTTCACATAATGGTTGACAAAACGAGAGACTATTTTCATACGCCAGAGTATCATCAACTCTTCTTGAACGAGTGGCGTACCATAATGCTCAGGGATATCGTCATCAACAATCCAGACAAGGATCTCTCACAATGCCTAGAGGTTGTCATAGAACGTCTACAGCAGGTGTACCAGGGCCTTGCTCAAAACTTTGGAAGCAGCGAGGGCAGTCTTGCAGGCCAGCTTATCTCAGCCTGCCAGGGCGTTCCAGCGTGTACGAGCGTTCTCATTCGACCATCAGCTACATTCGAGGGCGTAGCATCAGATTTACGCAGTGCTGTTGGAATCTGGATGCGATGCCAAAGCAACAATCGCACTCAGTTTAAGTATAGCAGTGAGTTCGAACAAGATAGCAATGCCTTCTACACAAACCGAAAATACGCCCGCAACGACAATCGCCCTCAAGGCAACGATCTTCCTCGATACGATGAGCATGCAAAAAGTTCACGTCCCAACCGCTCCAACGTGCGTCTTTCGGCCCCAAAAAGAGATAAAAAGTGCTTTGTATGTGGTAAACAAGGATGTTGGTCAACACGACACTCGCGAGAAGAACGCCAGGCATCCAAACAACGTTTTAATATGTACGCTCAGACTCACAGTAATACTCATGATGACTACGAAGTTTTTCTTGCAGAGTTTGAAGGAATAGACCTGAGAGATAGCCCAGAAGCTGAAGACAAGGACCTCAACGACCTTCATGCATTTTACTCTGGGAATATAACAACAAACACACAGTTCTTCACCGTTAACTGTGGTTTTATTGATGGACGAGCTTTAACGAGGAATCTCAATAATGCCGCAACAACACACGCTCTTACAAGTATAGACCCATATAATGCAGAGGAAGAGCCTGATGAACTGCCTCATCTATTCACGTTCAACACCAGATACAACGCCGAAACATTCCAGGGTATCATGCCTGATACAGGCGCTGCCGGCATATCAACTGCAGGAAAAACACAAGTCGAAGCTCTACAGCGTATACAGCAGCTGTTAATTGACGAATCAACAGCTGGCCGCCACCGTATCAGATTTGGAGATAGCCCAGAGTGTGTATCAGTTGGTGACGTGAAAGTAAATACGCCATTCGGACTCATCAACTTTGCCATCATGCCTACAAACACGCCTTTCTTGCTCTGCCTAGCCGATATGGATAGATATGGAATATATCTCAACAATTTGGAGAATGTACTCGTCCATAAAGGCAATAAATATCCAATCATACGCATGTGGGGGCATCCATGGTTCCTCCTTGATAAATACGAAACTGCTACGCACTATCTCACTGAGGTGGAACTTAGACAACTTCATCGGCGTTTTGGGCACCCAGCTGCGGACCGACTATATCGAGTCCTCGATAGAGCAGGATACGATAACTTTGGCAAGGACACAATAGAAAAGATTAATAAGTTCTGCCATCAGTGCCAAATTCATGGAAAGACGCCAGGCCGATTCAAGTTCACGATACGAGACGACGAGAACACAGATTTCAACTCTCGAGTCATAGTTGACGTTATGTATATCAATCAGAAGCCTCTTCTGCACGCAGTTGATGAGGCAACTGCCTTTCAGGCTGCCCGCTTCCTCAATAACATGCAAGCAAGTACGACGTGGGATACGCTACGAGCCATGTGGATTGACATGTATGTTGGCCCTCCAGATATCCTCGTTACAGATGCTGGAATGAACTTTGTTAGCGAGGAGTTTGTCAACAATGCCAAAACAATGGCAATCGACATCGAGGAAGTGCCCGTCGAGGCCCATCACTCAATCGGAAAAGTCGAACGGTACCATGCTACTATCAGAAGAGCTTATGAGATTATCTCAGCTGAGTTGGGTCACACTGTAGCTTCGGAACATAGATTACAAATGGCCGTAAAAGCTGTCAACAACACTGCTGGTCCGAACGGCCTCGTACCTACGCTTCTAGTGTTTGGTACCTACCCTCGCCTCTCTAAAACATCACCACCAGCCGCATCTATTGTAGCACGCGCAGCTGCAGTTCAGAAGGCGATGAAAGAAGTGAGAAAGATGAAGGCACAACGTCAGATTAGTGACGCACTTGCTACACGTAACGGTCCAAACGTAGCAGAGATACTGCAACTCCCTTTACAGAGTAAGGTCAAAGTTTGGCGTGAGAATAAAGGATGGACAGGGCCTCATATATTAATCGCCCTAAGTAACAATCAATCCTCGGCGATCGTAGAGATCGAAGGCCGGCAAATCACCTTTCGTATCTCATCTGTGCGACCATACTATCAAGACGATTCAACTATCATTCCTGCACAGGTAGAGAAGCTACAGGATGAAAATGAGGTCCACGATGATGCCCATAATGAGTATCTACCTGAGCCTGAGAAGCCTCAACGACGACGTGGCCGTCCAATAGGATCCAAGAATAAGCCCAACCCGGCACAAGCAAACAATATATACCTTACACAACGCGAACAGGAAGATCTGGCTCTTTCACTCAGTCTAAGAACGTCCGGAAAGATCACTACACCAGGCAGACCATTTGAAAAATCCACGAGAGATGAAATTGACGCTTTGATTACGCGAGGCGTATTCAAGTTTGAGCCATACGATCCCCGCAAACATGGAGGCACTAGAATATTCAAGTCACGTATTGTCAACGAAGTCAAGGGAAAAGCGACAAGCCAGCCGTATGAAAAGTCAAGATTGGTTATTCAAGGATACAATGATGAAGGTAAGAAATTTGTCCTGACCCAAAGCCCTACAATACAGAGAGCTAGCCAAAGGATCATCATTGCTCTGGCACCATCACTCATCACTGAAGGTATGAAGTTATGGCTACGCAACATTACGCAAGCGTATACACAATCCGATGACCCTCTGCAACGCACTATTATTGCAGATCTACCTGTACAACTCAAGGATGTCTATCCTCAAGGAACTATTATGGTTGTTGTCAAACCGCTGTATGGTATTGCAGAGGCAGGAGCTTATTGGTGGTCAACATACTTCAAACACCACATTGAAAAGCTCCAGATGCGGACGTCCACGTTTGACCCTTGCCTCCTTATCTCAACCGCAACCGGATCGGGATTCGGTATTGTTGGCATGCAAACAGATGATACTCTAGGTCTCTCAAACAACGTGTTCGCTGAAAAGGAAAACAGGGAACTCCGATTCAAAGCAAAAGAAAAGCAATACTTAAACTCATCTACCCAGATAGATTTCAATGGTTGTGTCTTAATGATCGACAACACCAACACAATAGCTCTGCGGCAGAAACGACAAGGTGAGAAGCTTGAGATTGCTCAGAATCAGAATTCGTACATCAAGCAGAGAGCTCGAGGCATATATTGCTACGATCTGCCAACCGGAAGCTAGCTTCGATCTTGCCACTGCAGCGCAGGCAAGCGAGCCCTCAAAAGAAGAAATATCCAGATTAAACAAGCGGATCATCTGGCAGAAGGAAAATCTCGATCGTGGCCTCAATTACGTACCACTCAACATGGAAAAGCTTAAACTATTCACACTCGTTGATGCGTCATTTGCAAACAATAAGGATATGAGCTCTCAAATGGGATACATCATTGTCCTGGGCAATGAGATCGAATCAGAAAACAGCACCAAAAGCTTTACTATACGAGGCAACATTGTACACTGGTCATCAACTAAGTGCAAGCGTGTAACTAGAAGTGTATTAGCCTCAGAGATCTACGCAATGGCTCATGGTGTTGATATTGCTATTGCGATTGGTTCTACGATTGACATCATCACAGAGCGCCTCAACCTTCCAAAGACTCCTATCGTGGTATGCACCGACTCGCTATCGCTATACGAGTGCCTCGTCAAACTGGGAACAACAAAGGAGAAACGTCTCATGATAGACATTATGGCACTACGTGAGGCATACGAGCGAGGTGAGCTCAAGGACATCAGATGGATTGATGGACGTGATAACCTGGCAGATGCGATGACAAAGTCAACACCAAATAGTGCCATCACAACTCTCATTGACACCAACAAACTTACCCTACGAGTACAGGGATGGGTCAATCGAACAGAAACAAAAATCCAAGTTACCGAGTCTCAAAATACAAACAACGAGCATCATGATATTATTGAGCACCATGACAAGCATGTATATAGCAAGATAACGGGGTAGGCGAATGGGGGTTGCTAGGCTACAGTAGAATCTATCTGATCTTGTTAAAAGGAGTTTTAGGTAATTTTGGAGGAGTCATGAGGGAGTTAGGCGGGGCGGCTCATCCAAAGAAAAGATAGCCAGTGTTGTGAGCTTCATCCAACATCAAGCTTCACGTGATGTTGGCTAAGCCTAGTTAGGTTAGATAGAATTAGCCTGTGCAAATGAGGGTATCTCACTGTTGCGGGCTGAACAGAGAGAAGAAGAGATCACGATTTAACCACCACGTTGCAACGTAGTACTTTTGATTTATACGATACTTTGCCGTATCAACAGTTAGTTTCTTCATATAGATCCTACAAGTCCTCCATAGCCATGGACTTAGATAGGACTATAATAATTTTTTAATCTAATCTAATCTAATCTAATCTAATCTAGTCTAATCTAGTCTAATCTTATCTTATCTAATCTAATCTAATCATCTGAATTAGAATTTGAACTTGAAATATTTTACGTGACAGGAAGAGCCTAACATCTATTTAGACGTGACACGGGTAGATGGGCTCTGAAAGCTCATTGCTACCTACATGACCGGCGGTGGAGCCAGAAGCGACAAAAGAAAAGAAATAAAACAAAAGGAACAGTATATGTCTGAGTTACGGTGCCCTGCGCCGCATCCCTTTCTTCCACACCCATCTCCTTTCGGGTCAGAAACAATTTCAGCGTGGGCACCTCCCACTCTGTTCATTCTTCGTCGGACTGTAACATCTGCTTGTAGTTAAGAATTGAATGAACTTCTGCCATCCCTTCTCCCCTATCATTTCCCTGGCCCCAGGTGGGGCCATAATCTAATCATCTGAGTATATTAACCATTTAATTTAGATACCCTCATGCGATGGATGGTTCAAGGACGAGCCAGAGATTTAAACAATGAATTGTGTTAGAGAAACAGATCATGTCCTAGTAGATAGAAAGTGGAACCTCCAGTATCGGATTACACTACTCGCTTAGTTACGAGCTGTGCACTGTCTGGAAGATAGATCGGTCAGTTGCTATTCACCGAGTTATGTAAGCGACAAGTCGTAGAGACGATTTTGTCAAGTGAAGGAATAGTCATTCTATGATGACTCAAGTCATTGACAGAGTACTTCTCGGTTATACGAGAGAGTAAGGCACATTTAGAATAGATTAGATAAGTGGAACACAGTTTAGTGGATTGGCACTTCTATAAGACCCAATTCATATCACTACTGTGGGATGTCAATCCAATACTGATTCATCTACGCCTTACATTTGCTGTGCAGTGCCTCTTATCAGGTTACACAAGTGATCAGAATACGTATATTTAAATAAATTATTCTAATTGTAAGAAACGGAAGAAATAGTCTATCTCGATCTTCAACTTTGCAATGTGTATCATTCTCTTCTTTTGATCATTACCATCTGTGGTATATTGCTACCACAATATCACTTCCTAATCTATAAATTATCACCTCTAAACTGCCATTGTGAACTTCCATAATCACCATATACACCCCGAAGACGGCTGGTCTTACCATCTTTGGATCGCACCGCAACAGGAGGCTTCTCATGAGCAACAGAGTTTTACCCAAGTATGCTGTTAGTAGTAAGTCAGGATATATATTTTGGATAATTAATTGGGCAATATTGGAGTATATAATTAGCGTTTGGATTAGACCAGGGCTAGGAATATGCAGAGATGCTTGGATATATTTCAGGGTACTGTTTCTCCTTGGCGTATAATCCGAAGGTCTATGATTCATAGTGTGAGAGTTTCAGTTTGATACATGTCTATTAAACTGTTGTATCAATGAATGTTTGGCAGTTACACACCTCAGGGGTGTAGATGCATGGAACATGTTAAGCATAGGAAAACAGTTGAAATGTTATATATCTTGGAATGCCAAGAATAACCCATTTGTAAGTCTAGCTAATTAGACTATCAAATTCCCCATCCTATATCATTGTCATCAGTAAATTCCGCACGGAAAGTTTAATGCATGTTGGCATTTATTTCACACTAGCATTCCATCAAATGATTATGTATCAAATGTTACGGGCTAGGCCCGGCTGGGTTCTGGCTGGGCTGTGTTTAACTACAGGGCCCATCCTTGTTTCGTCACATGTAAGGCTAAGGGATCTTGAATAGCTTTAGTAGTCATAAAGCGCTGTAGCTGCTCGCTCCTGAACTGCATAGAAAATATAAACATTTAATTGTGGCATTGCTTCCGTGCACTGACCGAAAGTCCTAGCCCGTCACATATATTTTCTATCCTAATTCTTTTTAAAATCTCTCCGTGGGGTGTAGCCCGGAGAAAAGCTTTACGACTTTAGTACTTACTCCAGTTAATGAGAATCGGAGTACCTGGAAGCGACTCTAGCTCTTCTACAGATTCCGCTGACGACTCCTTCTTCAGTGCCTCAGAACTCAACGACCTTCAATACACTAACGTGGAGACACACATGCCGAGCTCAGGCCAGCACGAAGGCGACCTAACAATGGAAGGGTCAACAGTTACTGATCCATGGGCTGAAATCTCTGAGTCTGAACGCCAAGAAATGCTGAGGTTATGGAAAGAGGCACGCGTCCGGGAATCTGCACAAGATCCAGCGAGCACCAAAGGAAAGGGTGCCCCAATGTTATCCACAGGCGGAAGTCAAATTATATCAATGCCACGAGCGGTGTTACCAAAGTGGAACGGTAGACAAGAAGACTTTGAATTCTATATTCAACGAATGATGGTAAGGATAGAAAGGGAAGCAGCGCTCGGAATAGATGCCAGCACAATTTGCTTAGACATCATAGACACCCTCCCAGAAGACAAACAGCCGCGGGTCGCTGCTTGGTTTAAAGATGCCGTGGACAATAAACAATTTGATTGGCGAGATTTTATTAATCATCTTTGCTTGCAATTTCAAGATAATCAGGCGTGCCAGGCTGCTGTAGAGATGGTCCAGCGCATGGAACAGGGGTATAACCAGCTATTTCAGGACTTCCTCAAAGACTTCGAATACCGGATTGCTTTGTGCAAGGATCTCTTCACTGTATCAGGAATAACAATACAGTTGAATTTGTCTTTGAATGTGCGCTTACGCCGTGCTCTAGTATCTGTTGATCTTCCTCCACTAGTTAATTATAAGTTGTGGGTGACAAAAGTGAGCGAGGTAGCAGCTAAGTTGGAAGCACTGGCAGAATACCGATCAAAGAATGCGACTCGGACGGAAACTCAGCTCGGGACGCCAAAAAGCGGTAGCACTCAAAAATTTTCCGAGGAAACGAAGGCAGAAGTAGATGAGCAGGGTGATACGGTGATGACTGGACCTAACGCACTGTTGGCTGCCGCCTTACACGAGTTGAAGTCACTAAGGAAAAATTCGAAGCAGCAGGGTCAGGCTGACAAAGATACTAGTAGCAATGATGATAGGCCTAGAGCTCCTTGGCGTAGCAAAGAAGCATTTAACAAACTACTTATCAAGGGAGTCTGTGTCCGGTGTGAAAAGATGGGGAATATGGGAAGGCGATGTCCGAAATACCGACCAGCTAAGCGACCGGGAGCAGGTGTCATTTCAGCAGAGCTGGATCAAGAGGACTTTGAAAGCTGCGTGTCGGGAAACGAAGAAACCTGAGTAAAGTCGCACTCAGGTGTGGAGACAAGGAACCGTCGAGAATTGGCACGGCTCAGAAAAACTTAGAAAAATTAAATAGCCCACCATTATTAATAGATGGTTTGATTAATGGGTCATTCTTTATCAAAGCTATGGTTGATACTGGCTGTCTTTGTTTTTCTGTAATCAATGAGAACCTTGTGCGCAAACATGATTTGTATTCCGAAAGCATTTCCCCGCGTCATTTGCGGTTAGCAGACGGAACTAAAGCAAATAAAATCTCGCGGATTGCGCGGATTAAGTTGGACATAGATGGCAGACAAGAGCAAATTTGGGGTTACGTTATGCCGAATTTAGCGTATCCTTTGATATTAGGTAAGCCATGGATGGAGTATAACGATGTAATTTACTCAGCAAGGCGAAAAATATTGCGTATTGGAAGTAGAAAACATGGAATGGTGGTTCGGGCGAGCGGTTGGTACGAAGAAACATCACCAGCTAGTATTAGGGACCGAATTTCTCACGTTCAAATCGAACAGGTAGTCCAAGTATCAGAAGGAGACTTCCTCAAAATGGCTCGGCAGAGGGGCAAGATAGATGGACCTATCGTCGGGGCCGTCTCTATGCACGATATCACACGGGCTTTGGAAGCTAAGAAGGTTAGCTCCTATGATGAAATAAAGAAAATCCTACCAATGGAGATTAGAAAATATACAAAGCTATTTCTAGACGATGGAGTCATGAATGGTAGTACACTTCCCCCTCATAGACCCGGAGTAGACACCAAGGTTAAGCTATATAAGGATGAACAGGGTCGAGATAAAGAAGTCCATGGGGACCCCTATACGGAATGTCGCGGGAAGAACTGTTAGTCCTGAGAAAAACTTTAACCAATTAATCGATAAAAATTGGATAAGAGCCAGTAGTTCTCCTGGAGGAGCACCGGTTTTATTTATCAAAAAACCTGGAGGTGGCCTCAGATTTTGCGTCGATTACCGTGCGCTAAATGCCATATCTGAGCGGGATCGATATCCGTTACCTCTAACTCGGGAAACAATCCAGATGCTGTCAAATGCTAAGTGGTTATCAAAGGTTGACGTTCGTTCGGCGTTTCATCGATTGCGCATGGCTGAAGGGGACGAGTGGAAGACAGCGTTCAGAACTAGATTCGGCTCGTTTGAATGGTTAGTGACCCCGTTTGGATTAGCAGGTGCACCGGCAGCATTCCAAAGATGGATTAATAAGGAGTTGGGGGACCTACTGGGCGTTACCTGTTCGGCATACGTCGATGATGTGGTTATCTTCACCGATGGGGATCTAGAGGACCACTGGGAAAAAGTTAACCAGGTTTTAAACCGACTTTCTAAGGCAGATCTAAAGCTTGACCCATTAAAATCAGCTTTCGCAAAGAAAGAGATAAAATACTTGGGATTCATAATCAATGTGGACGAAGGGATTAAAGTGGATCCAGAAAAAATAAGGGCAATAGCATCTTGGGAAGCTCCAACTGACTTAAGGGGCGTGCGAAGCTTTCTAGGGTTTGCAAATTTCTATCGGAGTTTTATTCAGAACTTTGCACAACTTTCAGCCCCTTTGCAAGCTTTAACTAACAAGGGAACCCCGTTTAGGTGGAGAAACGAGCATCAGGAAGCGTTCGACAAGCTCAAGTCAAAGTTCATAACAGCCCCAATACTAGCAATGTGGGATGGAGATCATGAGACCATCTTGGAGACAGATGCATCGGGATGGGCAACCGGAGGATGCCTTTCCCAATTTAAGACTCCAGGAAAATTGCAACCAGTAGCTTACTACTCGAAGAAATTGTCGCCGGCAGAATGCAACTACGATATTCACGACAAAGAGCTGCTTTCCATCATAAGATGCCTTAATGACTGGAGGAGTGAGCGATTGGGTCTGAAGGACCCTTTTATCATACTCACAGACCATAAAAATCTAAAGTATTTTATGACTACGCGTAAGCTATCCGAGCGCCAAGTAAGATGGTCACAGCTTTTATCCCAGTTCAACTTTAGGCTGAAATTTCGAGCGGGAAAGCAAAGTGAGCGACCTGATGCACTATCACGTAGGCCTCAAGACGTGCCAAAGTCATCCAAGGATCCGCGTCTGAAAGAGAGGGAGTTTACATTGCTTAAAGAAACATGGTTATCTAAGGAACGAAAGGATGAGCAAATTATGGTAGCATCGGTAGAAAATCAGATACCAAAAGGAAGTTATTTATTTGAAGAAAAAGAGTTGCAAGAGCTCTGGGATAGAGGAGTAAAGCACGATGAAACGACTTTCACACAAATATACAAACCTTTATGGAAAGATAAGACCAATTTCCTGCATCCTTACAGCTTAAGGTCTCACGTTCGGAGTGCGAACTAGATACCCGGGGGGCACTCTGTTTTAGAAAACGACTATGGATTCCAGACTGGGAGCCTTTAAGAACCGCATTGATTCAGAAAACACACGACTCACACCTCACAGGTCATACTGGGCGAAACAATACTATCGCAATACTTTCGCGCTCTTTTTATTGGCCAAACATGAGTACAATGGTACGAAAATTCTGCCGAAACTGCGATGTATGTGGTCGATCGCACGTGTGGAGATCTAAAAGACAAGGGTTGTTGCTCCCCTTACCAGTCCCGGATAGATTTCATAGCGAGCTTTCTATAGATTTCATGACCGATCTACCGGCAAAAGAAAAGGGTGACTCGAGATATCTAATGGTAATTACGGATCGCCTCCTAAAATGTGTCACCCTCGAAGCCATGCAGACTATGAACGCAGAGGAATGTGCAGAAGTTTCTTACAATGTCACTACCGTTTTCATGGATTTCCTCGAGCGCTGACGTCAGATCGAGGATCTAATTGGGTGGGAGACTTCTGGAAACACCTCTGTAAGCTTGCAAAAATCGAGCAGCGACTCTCAACTGCTTTCCATCCCGAAACAGATGGCGCCACAGAAAGAATGAACCAAGAGGTCCTATCATATATGCGAGCATTCATTTCCTTCGCACAATTAGAATGGTCATTGATGCTACCATCGGCGCAACTTGCTATAAATAACCGAGACAACTCAAGCACGGGATTAAGTCCATTTTTCCTCGAGCATGGCTATCACGTAGAGCCGGTACAGCAAGTATCTAGTGAGCAGGTACAATCAGCTCCAGCAAAGCGAGCGGAAAGGTTCATGGCAAGAATAAAGGAAGCTCAAGAGTACGCAGCGGCTGCAATGGCGGCAGCTCAACAGATTATGGAAGACCAATCTAACAAAAAGAGAAGTCCGGCACCCGTTTTCCATGTCGGAGATAAAGTGTGGCTCAACCTTAGGAACGTTCAAACTCCGCAACCAAAGAAAAAGCTAGCATGGGTAAATGCCAAATACTCGGTTACAAGAATAATTTCTCCGCATGTAGTGGAATTGGACGTACCTACGAAAATCTGGCCGCGCTTCCACGTTGAGTTATTACGCAGAGCTGGAGAGGACCCCTTACCATCTCAAGAGCAAGACGATTTACAGCCCACAGCCGTGCATTCTGAAGAGTCCGGCGCTCATCCCGAACAAATTGTTGAGCGAATTTTACGGGCAGAGCGTATTCGGCGAGGTCGGGGTTGGACAAGACAATTGTTGGTCAAGTGGAAGGGGTTTGCCGAACCTAACTGGGAGGATCGTTCGGAACTTGAAAATGTGAAAGCCTTGGATGAGTTTGAAGCGAAGTACGGAACGGCAGACGGGGTTGGAGAAGATGAAGGAGCAAGGCAGGGTCGTCATAAGCCACGCAAAGAAAAAAAAAAAAAAAACAAAGTGCTTTGAGAGGGGGTAATGTTACGGGCTAGGCCCGGCTGGGTTCTGGCTGGGCTGTGTATAACTACAGGGCCCATCCTTGTTTCGTCACATGTAAGGCTAAGGGATCTTGAATAGCTTTAGTAGTCATAAAGCGCTGTAGCTGCTCGCTCCTGAACTGCATAGAAAATATAAACATTTAATTGTGGCATTGCTTCCGCGCACTGACCGAAAGTCCTAGCCCGTCACATCAAATTCAGGTTATAGGTTTCTCGGATCTATTACCCACACACATGTATTTAGCTTTACATTTCTGTCACATATATCTGTATGTATATAGATCTATATCTACAGTGATCATAACTTATGATCCATGAAGATTGATAAATACTGGTCAAAAACCTCAGTTGATAAGAAATGCGCACACGCAATCTCACTCTTATCAGCTCAGTTTACTCAGAACCATACATCTCAATACACTTGTTTCCAGTCAATTCTTCCTTCTACAACTTCATGCGAGACTTACTGTATCGGTCTAACCGCCGACACTGATTCCACTATAACCTCCATATTCGCTCAAGCTCATAACTTTAACAAAAACACCACTAATGCGAACATCAATGTATCATTCTGTAAACGGGAATATAACTAGATCTTACTTGACGATTAGGTCTTGATGTGTTGCTAAGTGGATGGATGACGTATGAATACTTTGGATAGATAGCTTATAAGTGCACTGGACTGGAAGTGAGGACGGGTAGGTTCTGTAGGAAGCATATCTTTTGAAATAATCAATTATCTTTGTTGGAACAGAAGTCATGTGCACAATAATAAGCAGAATATGTATTAACCAATTGTAAGTGTAGTGCAACTTACGTAATATTCCCTTGGCATTCTTACATGACACCAAAGGGTTAGAACAGATAGATAGAGTGAATATATATGTGAATATTATTGTATCGTTTTATTGAATCTATTTTATTGCCATTTATTTACGCGCGTATACCGTATTGTACCAACAATCTTTCATCTACATCTACACTTATATTTTATTTTTTTTGCAATACTCAACGTATATTTACACATATTGATATCTGACAATCCATGATCATTTTATGCCTATTGTCCCATATTACAAAGTTGGTAAAGTAGTCTATATTCTGTGCCATGAACAGTATCGGAATTCAACCAGACACATTGTCCTTCTCGTCCATCTACAGCCTGTGATAAATAAGTGACAAGTAACGATGTTCCCACTAACCTCATAGCTTATTAAAGGACTGGTCACACTAGCTAATCGAACAAATGAATTCAAAATTTAGTTTATATTCTGTATAAAGAAAGAAGTATATAAACTACGCTATTAACTATATGCCGAGCCTTACGTAAGCCATTCCGAACTTGGCTGCCGAATAATGTCACGTGGAAAATTGTTACAAATAGAATTAGACAACTCCGATTCGAACCATGACACCACCGCTTACTGGGCTCAGTAAAGCCCCACTAGATACAAGGAACTCAGAATTGGCCCTAGCCTAGGAATAACACCAGAGCTGAAAGGTTTTAACCGATGTGCATTTGGGGCGTTAAATGTGGCTCGTTTCGGACATGGAGATTTCGCCCAATATCACCGTGTTTCGCACACGAAGATGCCCTAATGACTTACTCCTGTGGCGAGGAAAAAAGCCCAGATCACTTTTTCTATTGCAGTAGAGGAAGAAATATAGCCTGCTTTCATGGTGGACCTCAACATCCCACCCTGGTATCTGATGGATACTTGGCTCGCCTTCGGAAAATGGTTCAAGCAGACAAAGTTCAACGACGAAGTCCAACGAGCCCACTAGATCCCCCCTGGGAATGAAGGGATTTTGTGGTGAGCTAATATTGAATTAAAGGACTCACAATCTCTTCTCTCTGTCACGGACCAAGGGCCTATTCTAAATCAATAGGAACTATGTACGATGATATGTGTGCTATTCTGTTCTATTCTACTTCGTTCTGTTCCGATCTGTACTTGTCCGTGCTTTTCTATACTACTCCATTCTATTCTGTACCAGAGTATACTGGAAATTTCGAGAACAATAGATAGGAGTATATAATGGGTAATTGGGATAACTTTAGTTGGGCAGATTATGGTCTTGTATTTTTAGGAACTCTTTAGAATTAATGAATATTATCTAATGTCGAACTTTTGAACTGTCGAACCCTTGAATTATCGAACTCTTGACCCTGGGAATGCGAACACCTCTAGCACCATTGACACTCTCTTAGCGTTATCTTAATTCATTGGACAGCCTCTGAGCATAATGTCAAACTACTTGTAAATCAAATTTAAGATTCCTTGTAAAGGGAAATTTGCTACATTTAAATTGGAAAGCAGAGTGGTGGATAGCTGTTGCTATTTTTCTTCCAACAAGTCCTAAGCTAAAGCTCTATATCCACAATGGGTGAATGACCGGTGGAGTATCACAGTCTAAGTATAGGCACTTGGGCAACCTTGTGGTCAGAGGTAGTTTATTTTCAATCTATGGTGAACTACAGATTGAAGAGGATAATAACAGCCATCTTATACATGATTATTATTCCTGCCAATGACACAGCTTTCTATATGTGTATCCGCACGCCCGTATATTCGCTCTCGTATCCCACCCTAGAGTCTCACTCTCGGAAGTTTTACAATATCAATATTGCTACTTATAAGCCCACGCTTCAGAAAATAGGCTCCACATAGTTTGATGCTAAGCCTGCGTTAAACAGCGCGGGACACAGGCAATTTCCGGCTTACCAGCCCTCACATGGAGCCCACATTGTTCCCTGTAATTTTTCCTAACCTTAAACTCGTTCCAAACTCGTGATCCGCTGCCAGAGATGCAGCTGATTAAACAGAAGCAAAAAATCACGAAAATCAAAACAACTCCGAAAACCAGAAGATTCCTCCATGTTGGATCAAAGCAATGCGCTCCTCACACATTCCAAACAACAAATTTAACCAATCTCCGCTGAAAGCGAAATATGAGTTAGCAGGCACCTTTGATACATCTAGTATCCCGCTGTTGGTTAGTAGGGCCCCAAAAGGGACATCTTCGAGGTTGCTGACTCCTCAAACTTCTTCTTTAGATTCTAGCACTCCGTAACCTGTTGCCTCGACCATCGAGACATCCTACGCCGCGGCGATGATCGCCTCCTCGGCCCTTTTGATTGCTGCTCGAGCTCGTGCCACTTTTGAGAACTCCCCTTGTTTGATGTGGCGAATCCACGCGAGCTGCTCCTTTGTCACCGGTCCGGACTTTCTGGATCTGACTTGGCAGTCCTAGGAATCTGATCGGTGGGGTCCCCCACAGTTCCGACACTTGGGGATGCAAGGAGATAAATCAGGAGGCAATGGATCGGAAGGAGTTGTTAGATCGTAGGTTAAACTAAATTTACAAGGATGTTGCATGATCTCTTACAGGTGCGCGCAGCTACTAATTTATACTCTAATTCCGGACTACTGTCAGGGGAATATGACAAGCTTCCGATAACCTCCTATTCCCCAAATTATTACAAATAACATCTGATAAACACCTACTCCGATCTGCGCTCAAATATGCTGTTGAACAATACCCATGGAAGTAATTTGGGCGATCGGGATCATCCATAAGCTGAAGATACAATCAATTGTATAGGAACACTGACAGGGGAGGGCCTTGCACTCGGCTTCGGAGTGCATATTTGATCCGCAGTTCCAGCAAGCTGGAGCGCGGGAGCAACCACGAGTTGCGTGGAAGCCCAAACAGCGTTTGCACTGTCCAATTTGGCGACGAGGCTCGTGAATGTTAGCCATAACAGACTCGTCGAAGAAGCGGAAGCCCGCATGAGAGGTAGAGTCCCGGTGGAAAATGGCATGCTGGTTGCGGTATAAGGTCCAGGATCGGCATGTCCCATGGGGCTGCTATCTTGCCAGTCAATCGTTTTATTTCACCCTCAACCCATATTTCGTTAAGCTCCTAATTTCCCCACTTCATTTTAGTCTTCCCGGGCATAATGGAGATTCTCAGGGCGACGAGGTCCGAAGCTGGCCCGATTATGGCGTTGTGTATCGCCAATTTCGACGAGGTTTGTAGAAGAACCTGTCTATTTTCTTCGGAATCCGGTAGAGAGGCAAATCCTGACTTGAATCGTTGTACTGAGTCGATATGATTGCCATTGCGGATAAGTCCTTCGACGGCAGCTTTATCACCCACGGGAGATAGTTTTCGCCACGGGTGGTCCTTTTCAATGCAAATAAAGAGTCGCTTGTCGAATTTCGCCTTAGGAATTTCTGTATGTTAGGCTTTGGCTGCAGGTTGTATTGTGGTTATGAGCTTAGGTTAGTGTCACTATGCATGCTGACCTTGTACGAGTATATAGATTGATGAGTTCAGGTTGTAGTTGAAGGTGTATCTGAGGTTCACTGTATTTAACTTGTTCTTTTCTAATTGTGTGCCGAGCACTCGCTACTTATACTCATGTGCGGCCGCTAGTCGGCTCCTGACCACATGAGCTTTCTCCTACAGATATCCCAAACGATACAGGAACTACACAAACAGCGTAAACATCTAATCACGTTATGTACATGCAAGTATCCTAGCTGTATAACATGCCCATCACAACACTCCCCTTGTCGGTAACGACTCTTAAATGATGTGGTATTGTTTAGGGTATTTGTTAGATTGCAGCAGAGGGTTACTGTATTGGGACCGGTGACTTAACCTTTGTGAGACTGTCAGCTAGTTGTCTTGATGTAGGTATATATACAGGCTTCATGTATCCTTTGTCGTATTGTTCTCTGCAGTAGTAATTTCGAAGGGCGATATGCTTAGATCGTTTATGGTTGTCATGATTCTTAATTAAAGATATTGCCGATTGGTTATCTATGTAAAGCTTCGTGCACTCAGAACCATCAATGCGATCACTAATGCCCAGCTCTTCAAGTAGAGATCTTATCCACTGGAGCTCACGGCAGGTTTCAGTGGCTGCTAAGTACTCAGCTTCTGTTGTTGAGAGAACTACTTCCCTCTGCAACTTCGAGCGCCAGCTTACTGGGCCGTTTACGAGCGTGATAAGCGAACCTGACGTTGAACGACTACCAGAAGTTTCAGCTGCAAAGTCTGCATCTGTATATGCTTCAAGTTGTGGTTTCGATCTTGTTCTAGTATATGTAAGGCCTCGATCGGGATCTTTTGCAATATACCTTATCACGCGACGCGCGGCTTGATAATGCTCGGATGATGGGTTTGTTAGAAAACGTGCAAGGTGGTTGACTGCAAACGCAATGTCTGGGCGTGTGTTGTTTGCTAGAAACTGCAGACCGCCGACAATTGAGTTGTATTCCGTCTTTTGATGCTCTTCGCACGTTGTTTCATTAGGACCCATGAGGCGTTCGAGTGCAGAGGATGCTGGTTTACAATCTGATAAGCCGTACCTCTCTATTAATGCGCGAGCATATCGACCCTGTGAAAGTGATAGCGTGTCTGTATTTGGGTTCAATATGTTGATTCCCAGAAATAGATCAGTGTTGACTGCTTTTAGTTTGTATTTTTTGTGAAGTGTAAGCATAAGGTCGTCTATTTTCTGGATGTTAGGTCCCAGAACTTGGAAGTCATCAACGTACATCATGACAAATAAGTCCTTTTGCTTATTTGTATAGAGACATATATCTGATATTGTTGGAAGAAGACCGTGTTTGGCTAGGGTGGCTCGTGCGTCATCATACCATAGTGCTGCCGCTTGTTTGAGTCCGTATAGGCCCTTGCGGAGTTGTATGAGACGGCCACCCCTTTCAAATCCTTGCGGTAGCTCCATATACAGGTCAATATCAATGTCTGGGTTCAGGAAAGCTGTTGGAACATCACCTTGCTTTCTGTGCCAGCCAAACTGGTGTGCTAAAGCTAGCAGTATTCGTCCAGTTTCGGACCTGGGTGTAGGTGCGAAAGTTTCATGGTAGTCAACTCCTTCTCGCTGAGTATATCCCTTGGCTGTACATCGAGCTTTGTATCTTTCAAGACTACCATCTGCTCTAAACTTCTTTTTGAATACCCACTTGCACTTCATTGGTCTGCGTCCTAATGGGAGTTCGTCACGCTGTATTATTTTGATCGCACCTTTTTCTTGTAGTGATTGGAATTCTTCGTTTGCAGCGTTTTTCCATTGTGACGCTTCAGGAGAGGACAATGCAACACTAAAAACATTCTGTTGTAATCTGGTAGAATCCCAGATATTCTCTCTAGCCTACCAGCAGATATGATATTGCATGAAGAATCTGGTGAGTACAATGCATCATGTAGCTTTAGTGTGAGTTTACCAATCTTGATACGTGCAGTTCCGAGACTGTCAAGTGATGATACTCCTACTGCTTGATCAAATCTAAATGGCTTAGTAGTTTTGTTGATAAATTCAAAAGAAGATTCATGTGGCACAAAATGGTGTGAAGCACCAGTGTCGTAAATTGTACGGCTTTCATTAACTTGAGCAGTTGCAGCTACCATAAAGTCTGTATCACTATCTCCGATGTCATAAGTGGCCGCTACTCTATTTCTTCCTCCGCTAGAATTTGTGCTACCCCGACTGTTTCTAGATGCAAGTTCGGGGTGTTGTCTAAAACAATCTTTGTTCTGGTGTCTATGACGACACTGCTTGCAGATAGCCTCAGGATCTACGTTCCGTGTAATGGGAAGAGATGTTGCATGCGCCACTTGGGCTGGCAACATCCGATTTCCTGCAACAGAACGTAGCGATGACATCATTGTCTGCAATGGAACATATTCATTATTGGGCTCATGTATTCTGGTGTCCCTCCAGTTGTTCAACCATTCAATCCTCTTGGTTCCCATCACAAATATGGCTGCTGCTTGACCATCTCCAATGTGGTAACCAGAGCGCTTTGGCGCAGCATGCGACGGTAATGCGTCCGCTGCGTTATTTACGCTCTGAATACCCGCTAAAAACCTGTCAATGTAGTCATCAGCAGTGGTCATGAATCTGATCATTAAAAAGCTTTCGAGAGCTGTTGCGTACGGGGCTGTAGCAGTTTCCTGCCGGGTGCAAGCTACCGCATCGAACAGCTCTTTTGCTGTCATGTGATCATAGTTCTGAGGGCACGTTGATGATGAAAGCCTACTAGTAATCACGTTCTTGGCCTCAATCTCCCCCAGTAACCATTGCTCGAGTTTAATTTCATGCTCGGTAGACAGGTTAGGGAGATCTTCGGGGCTCGTATTACTAGAGCTAGTGTCGACAGGGGCGTGCACTGGTCGTAGTCCAGGCATGTTGTGGAATACGTGTCCCAAAACATTGCGTCGTGCGAGTTTTGCTTGGAGACTTGTCTTCCACTTTGCAAACGAAACTCCCGACTGGAGGATGAGCTTATTGTCGTCTTTTGCCATAGTTGTTTAATACTTGTAGGTGTTAGCGTGATTTTGGCGCAGCGGAATCGCCCGGGCTCATAACCTATTGTGGTTATGAGCTTAGGTTAGTGTCACTATGCATGCTGACCTTGTACGAGTATATAGATTGATGAGTTCAGGTTGTAGTTGAAGGTGTATCTGAGGTTCACTGTATTTAACTTGTTCTTTTCTAATTGTGTGCCGAGCACTCGCTACTTATACTCATGTGCGGCCGCTAGTCGGCTCCTGACCACATGAGCTTTCTCCTACAGATATCCCAAACGATACAGGAACTACACAAACAGCGTAAACATCTAATCACGTTATGTACATGCAAGTATCCTAGCTGTATAACATGCCCATCACAACAGGTTGCGACACGGACTTTATAGTTGGGACTGCTTTTTGTCGCAGTCTGTTTTTTGCTACCGTGGCCTAGGTGCCTTTTGATGGCTGTACTGATACGGCGGGAATTGTTCTGCTCCTGGCGTCGGGAGAGTTTGGAGGAGGGTTCGCTGGGCGAGGAGGGAGGTATGGTGATAACGAGGTTATGAAAAGTCTAAGAATTGTCACAATGGGTGTGACAGTCAACTTGGGTGAATAAAGGATAGCGCATTAAGTCTAATGTGAAGAAGATGGATAAATAAATAAATTATTCAATTATCCTGATTTGGCGCCTTTTTGGCCCATGCAGGTGTTGACTTCAGTCAGATACAATGATGATATAGTTATGATGAACATCATGCCTCAGATATCATTCGCAAGTCTCACTACGGCTGTGACAAGGCGGCTTTTTCTTCCCCGCTGTCGAACTATGCCCTCCGTGAAACTCACCCAAGGGAAACCTCTCAAAAAACCTTGGGTTATCCAGACATGCCACCATCATCAATGTAGCTCACTTCAGCGAGGTGAGGTCTGCTGGAGTCGAACCAGCGACCTTCTGTCTCAAATGGGATAGATGTTCAGGCTATCCAGACCCTACTTAGAAGACCGGCCCGGATGGTGTACCACTACACCATCCGACCCTAAGAAGACGGATATGTACTGTAGATCTGCTATATTGATGACTTTTGACATATAACACACACACTTTCGAAATTCGCCATTTCATCTACAACTTCCGCCCACCACCAGCTACAGCATTATAAATTCGATTTTCAGTTTCGTCTCTTTACCAGCATCCCATTGATATGATTTTCGACATTTGCATCCCCCTATTGCAACATTTTTCGACCAAAAACCAAATTTCAACCTTCTGGACGAAATTTTTCGCCCCAGCCTTGCCAAGGCTCGACGCGCGACGCGTTACTGACACAAGAACAGATGATCTTCAGTTCAGTGGCGTGATTTTTCAATTTTAATGTTCTTTTCATTTCATAAAAAAAAAACAAATATCATTATCATAAAAAATAAGCAGTTAAAAAAAATTAAAATTAAAACTAAAAATATTAAAAATTATATCAAATAAAAAGAATCAAGATCTAAGATGAGGCTAGACTCTTCTGCCATATCTCTGAATCTTCCCTCTTCTCCACCCACCCCAAAATCATTTAATTTTAAAAATGTGGCAAGGCTTTCAGACTCAATTTGGAGCTCAAAAAAATCTTCAAAAGTGAATCTGCCAGACTCAACCTGTCGGTTCATAGAGCTCCGATAGAATAGATTTGTCATCATGGGGGATCACATGGCGAGCTCGCTATGAACACACTAGCTAGGTCCCACTTTAGTTATGAGTTGGGACTCTCTCCCCGACGAGACAGACAGACAGACAGAATACTATTAACTCTTTCTCAACCTTTACGATCGATCGTGATACCACCCCGTAGTCTATCCAACACAACCAAAAATATTTTTACAAAAGATCCTCAAGACAACCCATTCAGCAGTGACCTTATCACTGCATAGGATCTAGAGCCAAAAATTATATAGGAAAAAATTCATTAGACAAGGTCAAGGAAAAGAAAATCACATGAAACAATTTCTGAAAGTGAAAGTGGGACACGGTTTATAGATTGTAAATGTTGACTAATGAGGTCTACTGCTACAGATGAAATCTATGTACTGCTAGGAAGGTCATGTGACGTGACTAGCTTTGCTTCTATGAATAGGTGAAATTCTACCCTTTGACACACCCCCTCTCAAGGTGCGAGGTTAGGACAGTGTTCCACAGGGTGCGTATGTGGTCTAACGGAGATCTAGGTGGTAGATGAAGGTGATGAGTGGGTCGAAGGGATGACTGGTCTTCTCTAGGAAGAGACAAATTGGTAGATAGTAGCGATAGAGGCTACACATGGGTCTTGCTGATGAAGAGCTGGAAAGAGATAAATGGTCTTCCCGAAGAAGAGATGGGTAAACAAATGTATTGTTAAGGTAATTGAAGAAGACGTTGCGTGAAGAATAATGCTTCTTCACACCGAGTATTTATATACATAAAATTACCAAATAGCATGTACCACACCGCCTCTATGCCAAACAATCTGCTACACATCACCTAATGAGACTAGCCTACTCTTATCAGTCTTCCTTGCTGGTTTTAAAAGTACATTGAACTAATGTTTGTGTTTTAGCCTAGCCGTCCACATGACGTTTCATATTACGCTATGCCACAACGATCCATGAAACCCCCTCCCCTATGAAACCTCACATAATTTATTATCTGCAGCCAAAGTAGTCATATTAAGTTGTCCAACAAACCCTTTAAAAAGAACTGGCGACAAGGCCTTTGTGAACCTATCTGCAGCGTTCTCTAGTCCAGATTTCCACTCGAATTCAACAATTTTGTCACTTATATTTTCCCGGAGTAGGAACACAGGTACATTGTAGAGTTTGCTCTTTTGAGTGACGCCCTATCCACTTATTTGGTTGTAACCTGGCTGATTGTCATAGTAGATACGGACTATCTTTGCATCATCTGAGTTATAGTTGATACTGCGAAATAGATTGCGAAGGAACACGGCCTCTTTGGCTGCTTCGGCCATAGCATAGACTTCGGCCATAGTTGAAGAACAAGTGACTCTTTTCATTTGATTTGAGCGCCAAGAAAAGCAGGCACCTTTCAGAAAGAAAGCCCAACCTCCATGAGAACGCCGTGTTTCAGGGTCTTGAGCATAATCGGAGTCAGTTAAACCGTGAAGATCTGTATTAGAGCCTACACTAAATCTAGGACCGAGACGGGTAGTTTTGATGAGGTAGCAGTAGAGATGACGAACTGCTGATATATGAGTTGGAGATGGGTTGGAAAGAAATCGACAGAGCTGCGTCATGGTATAAGCAATGTCTGGTCTCGTTTGAGTAGAAGCATACATTGCAGAGCCAACCATCGATGCGTAGAGCTCAATTTCCGCTGAAGAGGCAGTCCCTTGAAAAGTCACAAGATGTTGGCCGGGTAGCATTGGTGTATTTGTTGGAATACATTTATTGAGACTGTACTTTTCAAGAATCTTCTCAAGATAGGCATCCTGATGAAGATAGAGGATTCGTTTTACGCGATCGCGAAAAATACAGACGCCGACATAGGACTCCGCAGCGCCCATATCCACCATCTTGAAAGCATTATGCAGATGTCTGGGCAACTTCGAAACGCCAGCCTCGGGACCGATGAGTAGAAAATCATCTATATGAGTAACAAGGTAAGTTTCATCAGAGATGCTGTGATAAACAGAGGAATCAAGAAGTAAAGGCTTATAACCAAATTTGGCAACTTCTGAACGAAGTTTTGATTGCCAAAGGTGTGGAGACTGCTTGAGACCATAGAGCGACTTCTTGAGTTTCCACATCCAGCGGTTAAGTGAGGAGCCATCTGGAGTACACAGCCCGTCTGGACATGCCATGTATATGTCAGTGTCAATGTCAGGGTTCAGAAAAGCGGTTACAACATCCATCTGATCGACTTGCCAGTCATTGAAAGCGGCGAGAGCGAGCAAAGCTTTCCAAACGCTAGAGAGAGCTGTACTGGTAAATGTGTCTTTGTAGTCTAAGCCTTCCCTTTGATGAAAGCCTTTCGCAACATAACGGGATTTGTAACAGGTAAGCTGGCCATCTTTTCCGGTCTTTCGCCTGTAGACCCACCGTCCTGGAATAATGTCACGTCCAGGAGGGAGATCAGAGCGAGGTAAAAGCTGCGAAGTGTCGTTCATGTCAAGAGCAGTCAATTCTTCCTTCATAGATGCTTCCCAAAGAACAGCATTGGGACCTAGCAAAGCTTCACGAAACGTTCTCGGATTGCTGTCAGTTATAAGAGCCGTTAGATACGCTTGATATTCCAAAAGCAGAACAGGATTCTCAATGTGTGGAGTATACAACGAAGTAGAGATCTTTGTATTACTGCGTGTGACACGGATATCTGAGTCAGGCTTACAAAGATCAAATGAGTTAGGTCCAGATATTGCCTTGGGCTTATTCTTAGTACCAGGAGGTCGACCACGACCACGTTTGGGCATTTGTGGGAGAGGAACAAGTAAAGAATCTTTTTCAGCTGGCATGTCGTGTCTTGCGTCGAGGAGCGGAGGTATTTCATCATCCAAATGTGCACCCCCTACTGAGCCACTCTCAGTATTGTCTGAGTCCCCCCCATTCATGGAGAATTTTGAATTGGAAATTCAACCTCATCGACAAACTTAGAAGAGGGCTCAGGTATTTCATCAGGATAGTCTTCAGCATAAAATTCATTGAAACGTCCTTCAAAGAAACGAACATGAGACGACTGTACAAGCTGATGGCCAAGAGGTCTTGAGGGGATCCAACAACAATAAATATGGTTCCCTTCAAATTCTACTAGGATACCTTCTTCAGTGTGTGCATCCATTTTCTGCGACCTCATTTGACGCTCGTTTGGTATGTATACAAGTACACAAGCCTAATACTCTGATTCTAGAGTTGTCAGTTTTGTGCTCAGAGATATCGAGTCCTGTGGTCCGAGATTGTGCTTCGTAGGGGGTCATCTTGTCGTAGACAGAGGTCGTGATACGATTCAGAATGTAAATAACGGCGCGGAAAATTTCTGGCCAAAGAAAGAATGGGATACGCATATCTGACATAACACAACGCATTGGATCTAGAACAGTTCGATTTGATCGTTCTTGAGGGCCACCTTGTTCGTGAAAATATGCTGTCGTTAGTTCAATTGCAATGCCATACTGCTGACACCAGGCGACCATTTTGTCACCCCCAAATTCATTACCACCGTCTAAATGGAAACATTTCGGCAGGAAACCATTTTGGGTTCGGAAGAAGCGAGTTAAAAGTGACCAAAGCGTCGAAAGCATTTCTCTTTTCAGTGAAAGTGTAACCATAACGCCCTCCTGTCTTTCCGTCAGTGAAAATCATACCAGCTGTATGGCCATTGAAGCCTACAGGATTGCAAAAGAAGACATCTGCATAAAACCTGTCACCCCAATTCGACTCTCGATTACGAGAGTGACGGCGTACAACCTTCTTCGGCTTGGAAAATTCGCAAGGATCGCACAATGTGGTAATATCGAGATTAGAACCTGTGTTACGAGGTTTGTAAGATAGACCAAGGGTTGTATTAATTGTTTGCTGGACATTTGGAAAGCTGATGTGTCCTAGACGGCGGTGAAGAAGTTCGAGAGTGACAAGAGCTTCATGAATTGCTGCTGGAAAGACGTTATCGGCTACTGGAGAGAGAAGGAAGGTGGAGGATCGTATGGAAGGATCATTTGCGTTGAGAATATACGGCGATGATGCAGTGCGCAAGTGTAAGCAATTCTGACCACAAAGAAGTTGACACATTTCAGAGCCGTCCGCTTCATATAAAACCCGATGCTTATGCCACCCATCCCGAAGATCATAAAGCCACGCAGAATAAATAATAAGTGGAAAACCAGGATTGTAGAGAGCGTTTTCAAGGACAATCTCGTTGACTGAGTCGTCTTGCCGAAGAACGCAAAGCTTAATGTAGCCAAGTCTGACAGGCTGAACAGGACTCCCCCCAGTTTTAACGAAAGGCAATCCAGCTACTGGCCGATAACGGAAAAACACATTGATGTCATTTGTGATATGAACAAAAGCACCATCGTCATGCAGCCAGATATCATGAGAGCTTGTAGTCGGGTGCGTTGATGTAAACACAGAGTTTATACCGGTGTTGATTGAATGAAGTTCATGATCAACATAGCAAAAGGCACCATTATGTTGGCGTCGCTCAATCTCAGGTGGGAGCATTTTATTATCCCATAGTTGACTCCTTGAGAAATTATGGTGGGTGGGAGTTGATGATGTTGTCAAAACTCCCGCGCAGCCCTATTGAAGTGGATTTGGATTAAAATCCATGAAATAAGGACTAGAGGCTGCTTTAAAATTTGAGGAGGACGAGGGCGGCAAAAAAAGTGTGGACTGGACACGTTCATTGGCATCCTTCTCAAAAGGATTGTAGTTCTCGAAACGAGTATCAAAGCCAGAGTAATGAGTTGAAATTTTGCTAGGCGATTGACGCTTCTAGAATTCAGCACGCCACTTCTTATTTTCAGTGTAATTGGCCCTGGAAAATTTCTTCATATACTCGGCATGCTGTTCTGGGTATTTAAAGAAGCATTTTGTATCATTGTGCGGGCCAGTACACCATTGAAAATTAGGACCATCCCACTTCTTGTTTCTCTTTAACTTTGAACCTGTAACGTGTGCTTGTGAAATAGGAACCTGAATAGGTGCCATGCTCTAGGCCAATCTAATGTGATCTTGGAGGGTCGTGTAAAGAGTTTCAAGAGTTGGAGCGTGAGTAACAGATGTTGCAACAGAGAAGTGGTAGCGTTGAGTAGAAGCCCACTGAGGGTATTTCTGAGAAACCGCACGGATTAATACTAGGCAATAGACCAGTGAGGGAAGAGGAGAGCCAAGAGAAAGAAGACTTGAGACCATTGATTTATGAGCCAGAATGTAAGCTTGACAGGACGAATACTTCTCGAAGTTCTCTGTGAGTTCAAGAAAGTCGGTGATGCTTGTTTCGACAGCCGCAATGCTGTTACCTTGGAGAAAGCAACAAAGCTTTTTGTAACTGTCACAGGCCAAATTTTCGGCCATGACTATTTGAATAAATTCTGGATCAACATTGATTGCCAGTGTCATTTTGACAAGCTCGTTTGAAGTCGTCCAATCTTTATAGCCAGCTTCTGTCGAATAATAGGACACAAGTTTTATTTGGATGTGTATAAAGCAAGGATACTGGAGTTTGGGCGGTAATGATGATTATGAAGATGTAATAACAAATAGGTAATGATTAGTAATAGCTTTAGAAGTATGTATCATGTGACGAGTGTTCAAGGTCACTAAGGCCCTGGCGCTCCGTCACAAAGAAAGATAGACACGAATAAATGCAATTATCGTTATTGAGATACTACAAATAAAGAATCCATAGGAAATATTCCGACACTGATAAGTCTTCGAATTCAGATCAGAATACCTGTGAAGAGAGATACAATTTGTTCAGTCCCTGTTAAAGGCCTCAGCTCATATTGTATTTGCTAAGGAATATAGATTTTAATTGACCCCTGAGAAAGGCCCTCAATTTTAAGCTATTATTCAAGAAATCGACCCCTTATTAACGAAGGCCCTCGATTTGCGTCCATCACGCTTACTCTCTACCCAGAATTTTAACCATTTCTATTCCGAAAAAACCCAAGTTTTTGTTAGGTTTGTACTCCTAAGAAAATGTCAGGCATTTCAAACATGAAACCAGAAACTTCCTCGCTTTCCAAACAGGAAGAAATCGATAATTTTATCAAGAAGACTCTCAAGGAATTTTCAACGTACAATTTCAAAGACGATAATCTTTGGGAAGCATATCAAGATGAATTCAGCGATAAAACCCTTGATGATTTCCAGGCTGCTTCAAGGACAGTGTTGCGATCACTCAGAACATACCTACGTTCTCACGGTGTCTGGGTCAAATGGGACAGGCATACAACTATGGCAGTTTCCCTATTCAATACATTATCAGAAGAAAGCCCCACAGAATGGACTAGAGAAGACATAATGAACTCCAATGAAACTTTTGACTCGGTTAAGATTATCAATGTCATGAAAAATTCTCAAAACTATTCCGTTCAAACCAAGTTGGGAAACCCGCGGATGTCAACTCAGGAAGTACCAAAAAGGTCTCAATCTATTCATCCATCTACAGATCAAGCCCCTCAAAAGAAACCCTCAGAGCTTTCAGCATATCCCATCACTGGCTATGGCAGAGAGTTATCAAACTTGGCAAAAATGTACGGGCCGGAGCTCAAATATCAGGGTGAAGGCGATAGCTTTGATTACAAGTTAAATATTTTTATGGAACTGTGCGAGAAGGCCGATGTACCCGAGCTCCTATACGCAAAGGCATATTCAATAATGCTCAGTGGCTCGGCACTAACACACTATTTTTCTGTAACATCCAATGGACACCGATCAAACTTCGACGAGCTATGCACTGCAACTAGAGATTATTTTGAAGGTCCAGAAACCAAAAGAACCAAGATTGCTAGATGGGAATCGCTTACTCTCCGCTTGGTCATAACTGAAAATATAGATAAAGGGAAGTCGACCTTGGAATGTTTACAAATGCTTTTTACCGAACTTCGTCACTTGCAACTTAGCTTCGATATAGAATATAGATCAGAAAAACATCTTCATACAAAGCTAATTAATGCCTGTCGCAGCTTCCCTGCCTGCCAGCTTGCATGCTTTAAACCAAGTAGTACCCTAATGGGACTTTTCAACGATCTCCAATCATCTATTTCAACTGTTGAGCTAAATGAAGGCGCCCAAACATCCCAATTGTTCACGGACCGCCGTTACTATAAAGAAAACAGCCAAAGAAATGCTGAAATCTCGCGCTCAAATTCTCATTGGAGGTCTCATAAATCACTCGGGTCGTCTCAGAAAAGATGTTATGTTTGTAAACGCCCTGGTTGCTGGTCTCGAAATCATACTGTGTCAGAGCAAGAATCGGCAAAGAAAGGCTTCCAAAAACAGATGATGAGTCGAATCAATGATCGTACAGACCAGCTACTTGCACAATATGAAGGCGATCCAGAAGATCTTAGCACTAGCGAATCTGAACTTGATAACCAAATTGAAATGCTAGTTCTAGATACGACTCCACCCGCCGAGACTGATAAACTCGACGTACTTTACAATGAATCTTTTATAACCTCCTTTGGGACTATCCTGAACCCAAGAGAAACTGCGTTAAACCTCGCCGATCTCTCCTTCCAATATGCAATCACCGGAAATGATCCAACTACCCCAGCAATTGTCACCGAAGATGATCCATGTAATTATTTAGCCTCCTCAAGGTACAATAGCTCTTGTTTTTATGGAATTATCATTGATACGGGTGCCTCAAAATACTCCACTGGTGGACTTAAGCAATTTCAGGCACTCCAAAGAATTGCCAATATCACAATTGACACCACAAAAGTAGGCGCCGTAAACGTTCAATTCGGCATTGGAAGCAGTTCCTCAATAGGAGCTATCAAATTGGATACGCCTATAGGAGTCATAGAATTCCACATTGTTAAAGCTGACACTCCTTTCCTACTCGCTCTTTCAGATATGGATAACTTAGGCGTTTATTATGATAATATTCAAAACCAGTTAATAACACCTAGTAAAAAGGTTAAAGTAATACGGCGTTTTGGACATGCTTTTCTATTATGGGGAATTTTCTTACAATCATTAATATCTTCTTCCTTTTTCATGAACCCTTGTTTCCTTACCGATACGGAATTACGAAGATTACACCGGCGTTTCGGCCACCCTTCGGCACAACGCCTCTATACTGTCTTACAAAGATCCGGTCATAACGACATACAAAAGGAACATATAGACCACTTAACTAAATTTTGTGACTATTGCCAAAAGCACAAGGGACCACCTCGACGCTTCAAGTTCAAGCTGCAGGATGACGACATCCAATTCAACCACTCTATCTTTGTCGACATAATGTATATTGACAATAACCCAGTCCTTCATGTTGTCGACGAAGAAACCAGATTCCAGGCTGCCCGATGGCTCCAGAATATCTCCGCAAAGCATATTTGGGATGCAATAAGAGCCTGCTGGATAGATGTGTACATTGGACCTCCTGACTATATTGTCACAGATGCTGGCACCAACTTCACTGCAAAAGAGTTTCACCAAAGCGCTGCTTCAATGGCAATTTCTGTCAAAAACGTACCTGTCGAGGCGCATTGGTCTATTGGCATAGTGGAGCGCTACCACTCTCTCATACGACGAGTGTATAAAATAATCTCTCAAGAACTAGCTGGAGCCAAGATTAGTAAGGAATTTATGCTCCAAATGGCAATAAAAGCCATCAATGACACTGCTGGACCCAATGGCCTAGTTCCAACTCTCCTAGTTTTTGGAGCATACCCGCGAATGACAACGTTAGACCCTCCCAATCCTTCAGTAATTCAACGCTCAATGGCTATCCAAAAAGCTACGAATGAGATAAGAAAATTTCGGGCAGAAAATCAAGTAAACAGTGCTTTGAATGAAAGAAATGGACCAAACGTTGAACCGGTTCATAACTTACCTGCTAACTCTGATGTCCTAGTGTGGAGAGAAGGAAATACAGGCCATCTTGGGGAGTGGCATGGTCCTTTCAAATTAATAAATATAGAAAAGGAAACATGCAAAGTTCAGTTACCCTCAGGTCCAACAAGCTTTCGATCAACCTCGGTAAAACCTTACTTCCGTAACTCTATTGACGATCCTTCAAGTTTGCAAGAACAAACTAAAGAAAGAGAACATGGTGTAAATGAAGCAAATGACATGCCAGCCCGTATCCAAAGAACCCGGAGACCACCTGCCCGATTTTGTGACGAGCCAAGCTTATCTGCTTTTGTCAACGATACAGAACCTTTTCAGGCTACTTCTTTCCAAAAATCAAGACAAAAAGAAATAGACGGTTTACTCGAAAGAGGGGTGTTCATCAAAGTTAAACCCTCCGATATCCCACCTGGGATAAGAATTTTTTCTTCAAGGTTTGTTGATGAAATAAAACATCAAGGTACAGATAAAGCCTTCGAAAAATCTCGTCTGGTTGTACAAGCTTACAAAGACGAAAACAAACACTTTGTTCTTACTCAGGCTCCGACTATCCAAAGAGTCAGTCAACGAATCATTCTTTCTCTTGCAGCAATGCTTCCAGTGGACTTGTATCTTAGAGACATAACTCAAGCCTATGTCCAATCAGAAACAAATCTAAGTCGTGACTTCTACATACGGGCACCAATGGAGTTAGGAGGCAGGGGGACTATTTTAAAGGTTATCAAACCGTTGTATGGCGTGCCAGAAGCAGGAAATCATTGGTTCTTCACTTATCATCAGCACCATACTGAAAGATTATCCTTAAAACAATCGACATTCGACCCTTGTCTCCTCTACAGAAACGAATGTGATGAAGGTTTTGGTGTTGTTGGAATACAGACTGATGATACCCTATTTATAGCCGATAAATTATTCGCTGGCGAAGAACAACTTCAACTCGACAAGGCTAAATTTGCAGCGAAAGAACGGAAAATACTTACTGAATCCGCGCCCATTAATTTCAACGGCGGACACATCAGCAGAGATAGTGGCTCGCGCTCTATTAACTTAACGCAGGAGCTTCAATGCAGAAATTTAAAACCTGTTCACAGTGAGCCAATTGATATTCACGGTTCTAGAAATAAGTCCAGAACTAGCGTCTCGACAAAAGATCAATTTATTTCGCAACGAGCGCGAGGAGCATATATTGCGAGTGTGTGCCAGCCAGAAGCCTCTTTCGACCTTTCTTATGCTGCTCAAACCATGGATCCCGACAACAATAGCATTAAGAAGCTAAATAAAAGGGTTTTGTGGCAAATCAAAAATCAGAACAGAGGGCTAAAGTTTGTGCCACTGGATAAAAACTCTCTGCAACTACTTGTCTTTACAGATTCTTCTTTTGCCAACAACAATGACTTTTCCTCTCAAATCGGCTTCGTAATTGTGCTCAAAGACCGTCATAATAAAGCAAACATTCTACACTGGTCTTCTATAAAATGTAAAAGAGTAACAAGAAGCGTACTAGCAGCGGAACTGTATGGAATGGTGCATGGATTTGATTATGGCGCAGCCATCAAATCAACTCTTGATAAGATTCTACACTTAAAAGTGCCACTAATTCTATGTACAGATTCTAAGTCTCTATATGAGTGCTTAGTAAAGCTGGGTACAACCCGTGAAAAGAGATTAATGGTTGATGTAATGTGCCTCCGTCAATCTTACCAAAGACGGGAAATAGCTCAAGTACGCTGGATCAAGGGCGATAGTAATCCAGCAGATGCAATGACAAAGTCAGATTGCTGCAATGCTTTGAAACGTCTTATCGATCTTAACACTATTATAGTCGAGGAAAACGAATGGGTGGAAAGGGTTTAATATATTTCCCATTGCAGATTATATTTTCAAAAACATCAATTATAAAAAGGAACTTCATTTTGTTTTCATTTATTTATCTGTTTTGCCAGTGTCGAATAATAGGACACAAGTTTTATTTGGATGTGTATAAAGCAAGGATACTGGAGTTTGGGCGGTAATGATGATTATGAAGATGTAATAACAAATAGGTAATGATTAGTAATAGCTTTAGAAGTATGTATCATGTGACGAGTGTTCAAGGTCACTAAGGCCCTGGCGCTCCGTCACAAAGAAAGATAGACACGAATAAATGCAATTATCGTTATTGAGATACTACAAATAAAGAATCCATAGGAAATATTCCGACAGCTTCCTTTTCAGAGTTATATATCACCTCAGTCTTTACAGGATCAATCCAATTAGAAAGAGAGTTTTGTCGCAAAATGGATTCAATGAGTAGCATCCAGTCATTTAGGTTAGCAATACCGTGGAGTTTTAAGGCCGGAGGAAGCGCCATGTCATTGGTGCGAAGAGTAGAGGGTGCCATATTAAATAAAATGAAGCAGTCTAAATAGAATAAAATAAAATTCTAAGATAAGTGTATAAACACAGAGAAGTGATAGAATCAAGAGAGGTGAGTAGCGAGCCAGAGATACCTTGTTTGATAAACAAAAATGACTGAGAGGTAGAGGCGTGAATGCAGATTCAGAACGAGGACACCGTAGTACTGGAGACTGAGTGGTGATTAGAGTCGCGAACAGAAGAACAATTGAGTTACAAATCGTGATTCCACAGGAAGCGCAAGGGTCATAACCTCTTAAAGAGAAGTGGGACACGGTTTAAAGATTGTAAATGTTGACTAATGAGGTCTACTGCTACAGATGAAATCTATGTACTACTATGAAGGTCACGTGACGTGACTAGCTTAGTTTCCATGAATAGGTGAAATTCTATCCTTTGACACAATTCAACCTGTTATCAATTCCAGGAAAATAATTCTAATTGAAGAGCCAAAAATTACTAAGCAACATACCTTTTTATCTACTATTCAAGAGGCTCGAAATTTACTGGTCAAAGCATATAGCTTGACAGAAAATAAAGGAAAGCAAGATTCTGTTCTAGATCTTGTTGGTATATTCCGAAACTATATAGAGGATTGTAGAATCAGACCAAATTCTATGCCAAATAATATGGCTTCACCCAGTATGCCATTAACACCAAAGGAGGTACCAATAGTACCAGCACAAACTATAGCCTTGTATGCTCAAATACTGAGGAAAAATGCACCACTTGCACCAACCACTCCTGCAGAGCAGCCTGTAAGTAGAATGAGAGTTTTAAATAGGTTGCCAAATCCAGTACCTCCTGTTGTTTGTCCAATAGAATTCATCAATCAAGATTCTGTCCCTAAACAAATATCTATTCAAACTCCAGCACCACTTCCAAGCGAAAATATGGTCACACTAGTGATAAAGAAGGGGTAGAAATTACCCAAATTCGGCGTCTTTTCTATCAGAGAAAGCATCAACAAAATTCTGGGAAAGAGGGTCATATCAAAAGTACATAACTCTGTGAAAGGCAATCTAGTTTTAACTTGCATGGAATCACCACCAAGTGAGCTTTTATTAGATCAAGAAAAATGGGAGACTGTGTTTGCAAGATGGCCCATAAATAAGGTCCAAAAAGTTAGCCATTGGCCCAAGCTAGTGGTTCATAGAGTACCAAATTCAATCCCAATTGATGCAATTAATGAAGAAATTGAGATTTTTTATGAGGGGATAAAAACACAAGGCCAACCTAGATGGCTGTTGTGATATCTCCACTCGATGACCGTCTCGGCGCCGACAGGTGCATATGCACGTCGTGTACTGACTACAGATGCAACTACTGTCGCCCCTGAGTCGGAGACTTATGAGCGCCGGACTGAGTCATTGCAGGGCAATAATTGGGGCAGCGTCGTGATGAACCTATTGACCACACGCGCTAGCCATGTGCGGTTGAGTATCGCCGGGTAATTACGGGATAGTGCTCAAAGGTATATGCAGACCTCGCACGCTACCGGATCTATGCAAATGCTTCCGCTCCTGAGTAATGGACTAAGGACTGCGGAATTGAGACACTGTATGGGAATGATTGGCGCGACGCCGGGGTGTATGTACGAACCATTAGCGAAAGCCACGGACAGGTCTGCTGTCGGTCCTGAACAGCTGGGTTCAGGATTGCTCAGCTGGGATATTACACGTAAGTGATTGTGGCATTTCAGCAACGCGCGCTGGGACCGCGCGCACCAGCCTCCGGAACGGGGGAAGCCTCTCATGAGAGATGGACTCATGAACTGCAAAGCTTTACCTAGGCGCGCTGTTGGCAGTAAGTCGGGAGAGAGAACGTAGACGATGACAAGGGTCATATTAGAGTATATAAGTAGTCTGTGTTCTATCTCGTGAACAGTATTGAAGAAGTAGTATCTGATACCTGCCAACAAGTAACTTACCAACTCTACAATATCCTGAAACAGAATCTGTGAAAATTAATCAGTAACTATGCTCCCATTCAACTCATAACCTTAACAATGGCTAAGTAAAACCTACCAACAGAGGTTAAGAGCCTCAATAGCATTCTCGGTAACATCTGAGGAGGAAAAAGAACACTTGATCAAGTCAGGTGTCCTAATTGGAGGCCTTCAATTGAAGGTAGCAAATTTCCAACAATTTACACATAAGACCCAATGTTGGAAGTGTCTAAGATATGGACACCACCAGTTTGGTTGCAATAAAGACCCAGTCTGTGCTATCTGCTTGGGCAAACACATTACTACAGCCCACCAGTGTACCAAATACAGTGCCACCCAAAGCTGAATCCACCATTGTCAAACTCGAGGGTGCCAAAGGTTGCGCCGGGAGAGTTACTGAGTGATTTGGGTAACAGCTGAGGAGGTAGGCAAGAGTCAAAGGTATGAATTCGTGATTATAACTAGGTCTTAGGACGAGGGAATCTAGGATTGTAGACAAGGCCAGTGGAAGACAGAAGACAAGACGTGGCCTTCTACCACGGCTCTGTCCACTCCATATATACATCATAGTAACCAGAGCAACCTAGGTCTCATATGGGTCCACCTCCTATTAGTCGATTACCAAATTCGTAACCCATGGCAACCATTGTGACCCAGTAAACTCTATCCTCAGTTCCTGACAACCATGCAATTCTACATGCCAACTGCAAATCAAACACCCACTTGGCTTTCCAGAGACAAGATTACGACTACTTTAAAGCATTGTCATGTTAGGTACACTCAGAATAGGCCAACACAATGCTGCAAGGGGTCGAGAGATCTTGCAGTCCATTTTTGAGATTGCACTCAAGGAGGATATAGTCATTCTTTTTATTCAAGAACTATATGTGTTCTATAATCATTATTTACAGGCCTTTCAGCCTATCTCTCATTCAGCATTCAATATTATTCTTCCCTAAATTTCTAATACAATTCGACCCAGGGTCATAACATATGTCAAAAAGACTTGTCACCTCAATATCACTGCTAGACATGATATAGTTTCTGACCCTGATGTTGAACTTCTGGAACTTAGACTCTCTTGTGAAGCATTCTATGTGTTACATATGTACAATGAGAAGCCAACCTCGAATCTTTTTTCACAGACTAAACCATCATGATGAAGTATTGAAGGTAGGAGCAAAGATGTACTATCTTCGGACGTCATACCTTCGTCGAGTAATACTCTAGAATTCTCCCTGTCATGACATCATCTAGATCGGAATAATCTTACTTGGGTGTTTATGACGTCAATTAATCAATAGCATGCGATATTCTTAAGTCACTGAGAGTATGATATCACCAAAAGTATGACATCATGAAACTCATGATATTATGGAAAGTGTGATGGTTAACTGGATTGGGCTATGTATATAAGAGAGTTAGTATTAGAATATTCAGACCTCACGCAACGTCTTCTGAAAAATATATACGCTTCTACTTCTAACTTCATCTCTTCTTTGGGAAGACCATTACACTGCCTCACTTCTTTTGTCTCCTTCACTCCTCTCAGTGACACCTCAGCCTAAGTTATTGTTGTATGATCCCCATTCCATTTACGATCTCATTTTGTACCCTGTGGAACTATCGCTATATTTGACTCCTTGAGATCTTTTAAGCCAACTAACACCACAGCGCTTCCTTTACCTCAACCCACAGATGGATAAACCATCATTAATCCTTGGAGATATTAACCTACACCATTCTTCATGGAATCCTGAGGTTCAGAATAATAACCTTCTTGCCAATAATTTAGTAAGATACCTGGACAGTGCTCTAGCTCAAATCATCTCCAACTCGGCTATTATTGAAGAGTATGGGGGCACATTCCACAGGTCTAACTCTAGGAAAAATTCAATTATTGATCTAGCCTTTGCAGCAAAATTTCAACAATTAAAATGGGGAAACTGGAGGTATGGGGAGTCAACTGGTTCAGATGATGAGCTGATCATATTTGAATCAACACTATCCGGCCAATAATCAGCTGAAACCATCATAAAGAACAGCCTTCCTGTTGGAAAATATACTCTGTACGATATGATATCGATATATATGATAAAGTAAAGAAGACTTGATATTTTACAACTATGAGAACATTGGAATTATATATACATCTAAGGGAGAAATCCCCACTAGTCTCATATGCCTATCAAACCTAGTGATTACCAGCCACCTCTCATCTACCATGATGAGCTAAGATACACTGTAGTACGTAAATATACAAACGTATATGCGACAGTAGGCGCGATTAGCGCACTTAAGACATGTATAGAGAGAGTCGATCTTGTCGGGAACCTGAGACGAAACAGATAGTGGTTGAGTCCTAAATTCGAGAGTTAGAATTTCCAACACTTACTACATGACAGCCAAATGGGAGGTCGGAAGTAGAGATCAACAACTGATGCAGCCTTGCTATTGCAGAACTTTGTGGAGCAGAATAAACTTAAAAACAGAGTTATATCTACTGTCTTCCTTGATATTCTCGGAGCATTTGATAGACTCCAGCCACTGGCATTGAAAAAAGTACTCCAGAAACTTCAGCTACCAACAAATTTTATTTCATGGGTCAATTCTTTTTTGACAGGAAAAAAATGCAGCTATGCTTCATTGGATAGATGAGCAGTGTATTTCAAGTCACAGGCACACCCCAAAGTAGCCCTGTCTCTCTCTTGCTCTTCTTGCTCTCCATAAGATATCTGTACCCATTGGAAACACCACCTAACTTTCTTCAACTGTCCTACATTGACGACCTTTCAATTTCAGTGGCAACAACATCAGTGGACAAAAACATTCGATTATTAAAGGCAGCTAAAGATAATGTTGAATAATAGGACACAAGTTTTATTTGGATGTGTATAAAGCAAGGATAATGGAGTTTGGGCGCTAATAATGATTATGAATATGTAATAACAAATGGGTAATGATTAGTAATAGCTGTTGAAGCATGTATCATGTGACAAGTGTTCAAGGTTATTAAGGCCCTGGCGCTCTGTCACAAAGCAAGATAGACACAAATAAATGTAACAATCATTATTGAGATACCTCAAATAAAGAATCCATAGGAAATATTCCGACAGATAACCTAATAGAAAAAGCAAATAAGCTATCAGTCACTTTTGAGATGGATAAGACTGAGCTCATCCATTTTTCCCAGCATAGGAAGCCACTCTCATCAACACATATACTACAAAATGGTGTAACTTTGCAGCCAAGTGAGATGGTGCAATGGTTAGGGCTCTGGTTCGACCGGAAACCATCTGTCAAAACCCATGTATATAAGAGACTCCAGCTAGCCAATGGAGCCCTCAGTAAAGTGAAGCAAATTGCTTCATCTACAAAAGGGCATTGATTTCAATCCCTACGCCATTTTTACATAGCTTGTGTCACATCAGTTCTAGACTATGGCTCTGAACTCTAGCAGGGAAGAAGAGGTTCAGGAACGCTAACTAACAAGTGTCGGAGACTTCATTATTAAGCAATCATACTTATAACAGGTGCCTATCAGCACAGCCCAATCAAGGCTCTAGAAGTGGAAAGAGCTATCCTGCCAACAAAAGTCAGACTGATGAAGCATGCATTTAGCTATGCCCTCCGACTATTACGCCTTCAGAATACACACTCTGTACAGCGACTGCTGCTTCAGCCATTGAAGGATGAGTTGAATACGCTTCCTGAAATAGACCTCAGATTATTTGACCAATTGGATAAGCCAACAAATCAGCTAGAATTGGGAGCTATCTAATATCATTCATCTAGTGTCAGTAGCTAGAACAAATAAATTCAGCATGGATGGCACCATGGGAATCACCGCCTATAGTCATAAAAGTTTTATCCCTGTCCAAGACCTTAGCTCATGAGCACCATTTGTGAATCATGCAGACAATAGATCCAGATATAGCTATTGATTACACAGATGGATCGCTCTCCAAGAGCAATGTGAGCAGCATCGACTTTGTAATCTATATGCCTTTTACACGAGAGTTGAAAAGTTACTCCTTCAATTTGGGAAGCTCCACTGGAATCACTGACACTGAAACTTACTGCATTTACAAAGCTATTCAGTGTCTAAAGAAAATGCTCCCAATTGCAAGATACCAAATATTCAGTGACAGCCAAGCAAGCCTTCAGAGAATTCAGGGGAAGACAAACCACCTCTCACACAAAATTCGAAACCTCGCCAGGAGCTATAGTTTCAGTATAACCTGGTGTCCAGCCCACGTGGGAATTGAAGGTAATGAGCTTGCTGACTCACTTGCAAAAGGGGCAGTAAAAAGACTGCTTCAAGAAGTGACAGGTTCACATCTCACTCTTGTCTCAAGATGAAAGCAAAAGAATTCATTTTAAATTCTTGGCATAATGATCGGCAAGCAGAAGTACTACGAGAAGAGGAGGGTAGAAGGTGTAGGGGACATGGGGAGTTCTACAGAATCCAAGTCCAGATGCATATACCCACCTTTTCTTTACAACCATTTAACTTTCAAGACCACAGCAGGATGGTTGAATCAGCACTTTTCCAGGCAAGAACTGGGATTGGAAATTGTTGGAATTTACCACATTTCTTTCAATAATTGGCATTCCTTGCAAATATGAACAACTTTCCTACATACTCTATAATACATGCTGTATTCTACATTTTAACTTCTTTTTGCTAATGAGCTATTCTCTCATACATTTGCATGTGCGGGGTAGTATGATACTAGATGCAAATGCAGTGAGACATAGTCATGTTTACTTTGCGACAAATAGGATGGCGTTGATGGTGCGGGGTCAGTACTGCTTTATTCCCCGCACAATGGTTTCGTGGTCAGCTGTGCTGAAGACTTTTTACTGTAATAATTGTTGTTTGCATACCCGCTTTAACTCTAGGATATGCACACATAAATTCGCGTTTTACATGTAACTTAGAACTTTAATGGAAACAATATTCTTTGAGCTTTACTTTCTGCTCGTCTTACTCGGAAATCGCAACAGAAATACTAGAGTTTACCTAAATATAATTGGGAAAGTCAAAGATCAAAGCTCCAATTTTTGCAAGGCTAAAAAGCAGACCACAAAACACTTAATTCTTCATTGTACCAGATATGGCAAGCAAAGGGAACTAGTATTTGCTGGCATAAAGCCTCTTTCATTACAAATTTTATTAAGAACAAAAAAGGGGAAGGAAGCCCTTCTAGAATTTTTGAAAACATCCAAGTGTATGTCAGCATACAAAGGAAATGATATAGGCACATAAATAATGGACGTACAGTAATATGGAGAAGTGAGCTAGGGCGTTAGCTGGTGTAATTCTTCAATGTAAAAATAAATAGATATTAAATTGTCATAGCTAGGTAGCTGAAGACAATATGATCCAAAAAAAAAGATGACTATTGAAGATAGGAGTGGAAAAGGTTGATCATGTACAGAGGTCTAGCAGCGAGTATTTGTACACAAAAACGGTACACACACTATACTATCAATAGCAATAACTCCCAACCATTCAGCCATTCAACAATTATATCATGAGATATACCTGCGTCATATGATCATATGTTAGGTAAAGTTATACTGGTATGAATCTCTCTCTGAATTGATTGAATTGATTGTCCTTTTATGAAAGACTCTATCTACTTCTTATATACATGTTCAGATTATCTTCGTAATTATTTCCAACTTCAAATATGGACCGATAATTACAATTATTCATGCAAACAGCTCGTTTCTCCCTACTGTACATGGTTTCAAAATTGGTTGTGTTTGCATCCTGAATAACAAATTGCAGGTGGAAATTATTGCCAGGGATGATGTAATACATGTGATTTAGAAAGAGATTAAGTGACTTAGATTGTAATGACAAAACATAGAATGCAAGTAATAGCGAAATTACGCATGAGTAATTTGGAGTTCATCTAATTGCTGGTTATAACAAACTCTTGACTCAGCTATACCTAGTGATATATTAATTTTATATGAAAGTTGCTTGCATATTAACAATCTTAAATAATGTGATTCTTTATTTAGATATCATCATATTTTGTTCGACATCATATTATCAGGTATAGCTGAGGTACTTGTGCTGCGATTGCTGTATGTTGATGACGCATCATTGACACAGGATTGCTTGTCCTGTCAGTTAAACTTGCCTAATACTAGCCAATTCAAGTTGTGTGATCTATAAGTGGGCCTGATCACAACAGGAGGACGGGTGTCGTAGTTGATGGGCCAATAGCCATGTATTGCGCAATAGCGGCGCATAGGTAGATTCTTATTGATTCCAAAAATTGTTCAGTTGACCCGCTGGCCAAAGAGAAGAGTGTTGCTTCGACGCCAGAGATGGTGACAGAACAGAGGGCCATATTTGCCGCTGTTCCGGCTGCGCGTCGTTTTTCGGCTTCGAAAATGTGTCGAAGTTACGGGGGGCAGACTGCTTTTGTTGCAGCTTTAGGCAGCGACTCTTTCATTGAGGCTGCATTTGGCGTAGTTTTCTCCATCGGTTTTGATGCAGTTGGAGGAGGTTTGGATGATTTCCCAATCCCGTGGGAGATGGAGGATGGTTGAAGAATTTCCTCGATAATTTCAACTAACCAGATCATGTCAGTATCGGGCTCACTGACAGCGGGGAGGGCTCTTTCCTTCCATTAAGTTGCGGCCTTGCTCATCTCCACGCATTTTGAAGACTGGGCAATGCCCGGCATTTGTGCGAGAGCTCTCGGGCGGATTCTCGTGTTGTCCAACGTGGTGTTGGGGCGCTTTTTACGAGCTGGAGGCATGGTGTACATGCCTGGGCTCGATCAAAATTCAGAGATAGATGCAACGAATTTGAGAGGGGTGGAAAAAGGGAAAAAGGGAATTTTCGAATTTCTCGATCTTTTTTTTACTGATTTTAGGTCCTAAGCTTTGCTCTATATCTCCTAGGAGTCAAGGATTATTGTACACAGCCGAGATCATGCTTCTCACCGCGTAAACCACTACTCAACCAGTGGCTAGTTGAAAAGAGAGAGAAAAGTAAAAAATAAAAGAATAGAAAACTCCCACATACTCCCATAACCAAAATTTCAAACCATATAGCCCTATTTGCGGTTGATTAACAAAATTTCTCGTCTCGTTTTCCTACATGTTCTGCTTTGTGCTATGATCTAATTAACGCCGTCTCCTCTGAGAGCCGGAGATGGACTCACAGGTGGGTCCCCGAAGCATCCAGTTTCCTGTGCAGATTTTGTAAAGTATCCGAGGCACTCAGGCCCAAGAAGCTTATGGGTAAAGTCGTTATGTGACATTTCCCCTCGAAGTCGACGCGTCTGGCGTGCGTGCAGTCGACAATGAATGAAGTGGAGAAGTGATTTTTTCCCTCCACACGCACACTCCGTTGAAGAGGCGAAGTTGTTGAAACGGCGGTGAAATGTGGCGAAGTTTCCGTGGCCCGTACGGGCTAAGATCAGTTCATGGAGTAGCCGCCGGGAAAGTGCCTGCTCGCGTGGCTTGCGTCGGCGCATGAGAAGATCTAGATTTTGATATCTAGGTGGATATACTTCTTCCCACCATTTCTCGAGAAGCGCTTTACGTTTCCAGTTCATGAGCCGATGAACGTACGCCAACGTCACGGAGCCAGGCTGGCCCTCTTTGCTAAGCAGTTGTCGGAGGCCGGAGCGTATAGCTCTATCGGCCTCTCCGTTCCCTGGTATCCCAGAGTGGGCTTGTATCCACTTCCTTCTGTACGGAAGCGGTCGACTCGGCAACGCTGCACCCGAATCCTAGTATCCCCACATCGTCAGCGTAGCTGAACCTCATTTCTGGATTGCTGCTTTGTATAGGCTCTGCCATGTACAAAAGGAAGAGAAGTGGTGATGTCGGCGACCACTGCAAAACCCCACATAACAGCTCTTTATTCCCAGTTACCCCTCCAGAGTATTGGACTTGCACCTTTCGTTGCGCAAGAAATGATGTTTTCCATTAGAGAATTGAGTCCGGCCACCCCTGCTCTTGCATCCTTCTCACCAAACGGTTGTAGAGTACTGCATCGAACGCGCTTTGGACTTCGAGAGACGTGAATGTGGCCGCCAATCCCTGGGTGCTTGCCTCTTCGATGACGTAGACTACACAGGTGACAAGGTCGTTTGCCGATCTTTTAGGGAGCGCACCGAATTGTTGGTATCCGATAACGTCGAGAGCAACCGCGAGATGGGCCATCCGCTTCGCCAAGAGTCGTTCCAGTCCCTTACCCAAGCATGAAAAAAGGAAAATTTGTCTGTAGCGCTTAGCTGTTGTTGGATCCCGGTTCGTCTTGCGTAAGAGCACCACCTCAGCCAGCTTGAAGCAGAATGGATGGGTGCCTATTCTGATGCAGGCGTAGAACAGAGTGACAATAAATGGTCCAACCGTCTTCCAATAGGTTCGCAAAAGCTCCATAGAGATCCCGTCTGCTTCAGGTGCTGTGCTGGCGTAGCCTATTGTGCATATACGGATCTCCTCGTCCGACAAATGGTCGTTCCAGGAATTCGGTTAGTACTCGGCGCATCGACTTGCACTAGGTCGTCGGTCGCTTAGTGCCGCGCCAAAAGAGCATCTCGGAGTATCGCATCCAGCTAGGCCAGATCGGAGTGCAAATTTCCTTCATGGTTCAGCGAAGGGAGTTTCTTGCCTGCCTTGGCTTGGCCAAGTGCATTAGCTTGAACACCGCAGTCGGTGTTGTGATCGCTTTTACTTGCTACGTCTGGTGCTCTTTCTTTGCTGCTCTGAGGGTTGAGCGCAGCTTCTTCGCATGCATCCATCGTGTCAATGGTGCTAGAGGTGTTCGCATTCCCAGGGTCAAGAGTTCGATAATTCAAGGGTTCGGCAGTTCAAAAGTTCGACATTAGATAATATTCATTAATTCTAAAGAGTTCCTAAAAATACAAGACCATAATCTACCGAACTAGAGTTATCCCAAATACCCATTATATACTCCTCTCTATTGTTCTCGAAATTTCCAGTGTACTCTGATACAGAATAGAATGGAGTAGTATAGAAAAGCGCGGACAAGTACAGATCGGAACAGAACGAAGTAGAATAGAATAGAAAATAATAGAACAGATTAAGGTAGAATAGAACAGAATAGCACACATATCATCGTACATAGTTCCTATTGATTTAGAATAGGCCCTTGGTCCGTGACACATCGTTGCTCTGGAGTCACTGTTGCACGATATTTTGTGCGAGCTAGCTTGCATTCTGGAGTCTACAAGGGCGCAAATATGCTGTGTCTTGTATTCCTTCGTGTTCCTGCTGCTTTTATAGCATTAGTAAGGCCGGAACAGAGATTGTTGGCGTATTCATCCGCCTTGTGAACTGAGTCTAGAACTAGTGGCAGGTGCGTCCACTGCGTTACGGCAAGGGCTAACCACGGCAAGTTTCCACGCGTTACCCTGGTCTGCGAAGGCTCCTGGCCCTTTTTTCTGGATCTGGTAGGGACTCGTCCTCGAATTGGTAGATGGTCGCTGGTCACGCACTCGTTGCAATCCACCCATTCTTGGGCCCCATTGATGTTGGTCTAAGCAAGATCCAGTGTGTTTCCGGCTCGATGCGTTGGCTCGCCCACAATCAGACAAGTTAGACTGTGGCATTCCGCCCATCTCTCGATTTCAATACCTTGTCCTCGTAGGCAGATAGCCCCTGGTTGCCAGGCGCAGTGCACCGCGTTGAAGTCGCCAGCTGCAACAGATCGTGGTGGTGGGTCCAGACTCAGGAGTGGTCGAGTCGCTGTCGAGTTTTTCAGGTCTTTGTAAATGTTGACAGACGTGGCTCCATTTACCATAGCCCAGCAATACTCTGCCATCGGGGGATTACAGGGAAATATTTGACTTGCCGAATGGTTTATCCAGTTGATTAATGTATTTGTCACTGCTCTGGGTCAAACGTTTACGCCGCCATGTAGTGTATGGCAGTCGTAAACAGGGTATGACTTTATTTCCTTTGTGGCTTTATTCCACAAAGGCTCTTGTATTAACACTACATCTACGCCTAGCTCATAAGCTCTGGAAAGCGCGATGTCGTGTGATAAGCTTCCCCTATCTACGTTAATCGACATAAAGCTTATAGTAGGTGGGAGGCAAGAAGGGGCTCGTAGGGCGCCCTTCACAAAGCTTCATCAGGTTTCAAGGCCCCAAAGCCCGAAACCTCAGTCATTGCTGTATTTGTCGAGGGGGTTGTATTTCACAGCAGCAGGACAGGTTGGACTTGTCGTCCTCGTGGTGGTAGCCGCGGCCTCTGCAGCTTTGGTAGCAGCTGTCACTAACCATATCTGGGATGTCGCGTCGCACCCAGTCAACCGAGTCATGACGTACGTAAAATAACATAATTTAGGAATTGTAATGGCTACTGTGTTGTGATAGCAACAGTTGCCACTCAGAGTACTAGTTAGTTCCTATGTGAGAACTGTGGACTATGACACCCTTGGTTATAGTATTGATGCTCGTGTACTTAAGGAAACCCTGGGACTTCATTTAGACTGTAGCATTTTGCCTTCTAGATTACCTATGTTTTAGAATCTAATAATTAATCTGAATATCTCGTCTTCATTATCAGCCTCTGTCTTCGTCCTAGCCCTCGTCTACGTCTTAGTCTTCGTCCTCGTCTGTGACAGCAGCTTTGTCTCTAGCGACGGCCTGGTACTCGCGTTGGCCAGCTTGGCGAATGGTCACAAGTTGCTCCCTGGTAGCTGGGACAGACCGGTTGGGACGCGCCAGGCAGTCTCGACTGCCGGATTGGTGGGGGCCTCCGCAGTTTCGACATTTAGCGGCTGCTCTACACTCTAATGCCGATTGCATGGTGGATCCGCAGTTCCAGCAGGCTGGTGCGCGAGAACATCCACGGGTGGCATGTAAACCGAGACATTTCCTACATTGCTGTATGGCAGGGCGGTTTCGTTGGATGGTTGCTATTCCTGAGTCGTCGAAGAGTCGGAGTCCAGGCTTTGGGCTAGCATTCTTTGGAAACAAGGCCTTCCAGGATCTGTAGGGAGCCCCGGGATTGGTTTTTGTGTGGATCCTTACTATGTCTGGAGTGCAGTTAGTGATTCGGAGGATTTCGGCGGCCACCATTTTGGCAGTGACTTCGATTTGTCCTTCTAAGCCGAAAACTGCGACTGGAACCGTAGCAATCCGGAGTGAAATTAGATCACTTGGTAGTTCTAGTTTTGCCTCCACTTGTGTGAAGATGCTGGAGGCCTCCAGCAGTCGGGATTTTGCGTCCGGGTTTTTGGCATGGATGGCAAAGCTCGTGGGGATGCGTTGCACCTGGTCGACATCAGAAGGGGTGCAATTTGTTTGTTTCGCTACTGCTTCGCGAAAGCCAGCTGGAGAGAGAGCTGTCTTCACTCGTGATTGGCTTCCAAACGCAGGAAGGGTCGGTCATCTTTCGATGCTGTTGTTGCTGCTGCCGGCTTCTTCCTGGTTTCCTGGCAGATGGTGCAGCCAAAACCGAGGCAGTGTTTGCAGGAGCCTGTGCGCCTGACTTTTGGTGTTTTGCTCGGGTGCTTCTGGGCTGGAGAGGTACAGTAGCTTTTATAAAATTCCGGGGAATGGCTACTGGGATGAAGGTAGCAGGGGGATTCAGGATCTAAGGCCGTTGATGGAAGACTAGCGGCGAAGTGCTCGGTCTGGCCGCCACGAATTGCGCGATAGTGTTACGGGAATATGTTAAACTTATGAGTTTGAGCGAATATGGAGGTTGGAGCGGAATCAGTGTCGGCGGTTAGATCGATACAGTAAGTCTTATATGAAGTTGTAGAAGGAAGAATTGAGTGAATACAATTGTATTAAGATGTTTGGTTCTGAGTAAAACAGAGATGATAAGAGTGAGATTGCGTGTGCGTATGTCTTATCAACTGTGGTTTTTGACCAGTATTTATCAATCTTCATGGATCATAAGTTATGATCACTGTAGATGTAGATCTATATACATACAGATATATGTGACAGAAATGTAAAGCTAAATACATGTGTGTCGGTAATAGATCCGAGAAACCTATAACCTGCATTTGAGACAATCATCTGATGGAATGCTAGTGTGAAATAAATGTCAATGTGCATTAAACTTTCCGTGAGGGATGTGCTGATGACAATGATATAGGATGGGGAATTTGATAGTCCAATTGGCCAAACTTACAAATGAGTTATTCTTGGCATTCCAAGATATATCATATTTCAACATCAGTTGTCCATTGAAATATTGCCTTATGTCATGGACTGACCCTGTGATGTTGTGTTACACCTGACCAACCGTGTCATCAGTGTACTCAATATCACAGTTAATGCGTTGCAATAGCAACAGTTACCACCCAAGATACCAATCAGTTGCTATGATATGGATGTAGTCTATGGCACCACTGGTTATGGTAGCTGCTCTCATGTACTGAAGGGAGCTCTGTGTGACGGAATTTGCCCTGATTGGGACTGGTCACTAGGACCACTCCGTCTCCGAGGGGGTACGTACCAGATGGGGAGTATGATACTGAAGAAGAGTTGTGCCTGGGAGAAAGGATGATTCTCAGGGGGCCAATGGAGGGAGTTAAGACTAGTCTACGCAGAGCCTATAACGGATGGGAGACTACGTGGTAGATTGTCTACCCATGGAAGAAGCTATTAATTCCTAACGAGTTATTGTCTTTAAAGTACATCTGAATTCATTAAACCCTTACACTCTGAGACTGTATTTGTACTGTAGCTTCTTGTCTTGTAATTTACCTACTTTCTTGACCTCATCTTCGTCCTCTTCCAAGTCTTAGTCCACCGTCCGCGAGCCTTGACACCTTATGCTTCTATCTTTCAAGTAGATTCCACCCAAGAAATAAATGTATCAGGTATTTTTAAAGTCCTCAAGATATACATCAAAGCTTCGGGCTGTAGTCTATCAAAAGCTCATAAGATATCAAGGAGAACTGTTGACACGATTCTGTGCTTGGATTTATTTTCTTCTACATATTCCTGCAGGAGTAAGGCTGTATTGATTGCTGACCTCTGCTTCCTTCCACTCATTTGGGAGTTGTGGAGCAAATTGATATTTGTATTGGCAAGAAATGCTAGCCTATTCGCAAATACTTTCTCCAGCAGCTTGATAGACAGGGAAGAAGGGAAATAGGCCGATAGGCTTTCAGAGAGCTGTAGTCCTTCTTGTTTCTCTTTGGTATGATGATCCCTATCGCTTGCTTCCATTGACTTGGATGGTATCCACTATTGAATAGACAGGAATAGGCTCGGAAGAAGAAGTTGGGTATGGCTATAATAGCCACTTTGATGATTGGCCAGTTGATTTGATCTAGTACTGGGGAAGTTGACTTGCTTGGGACAGCATTCAGCAATTCCTCTTCAGTCAGAGGTGGCCATTCCCAGGTATTTAGGCTGCTTATATGAGTGAATTTTCTGTTTACTGGGTCTACAATTGTTGATGTATCTGTCTTTATGTTGTTTTCCTCACAAGAGAGCTGGCATCTAGAAGACTCCATGGCATGGGATGACGGAAAAAGCGAATTGATTAAGGCCTGTTATTTATCTTCATAACTCATGGCAGCCTTGTCTTCCATCTCATCACAATCTGTGTACTTCAGTGATGAGATAAGCAATGATTGGGTTCTATCTGGTCTTGAATATCTGTAAGCTGTGAACATAGATTTATCCCTTGCTTCAGCTAAAATAGTTAGAGTTTAATTATGACAAATGGTAACGCATTTAGTTGATATGATAAATTGGGTCATAATAAAGGCGGAGCTGTATTTCAGGTAATTACAAAATGATACCTTGTTACTACATCGAGAAAACTACTCAGCACTACATACATTAAGATCATATCACGTGCTCGGTTTTCCCTTCACTATTTGCCCAGAACATGTTGATGCCTGACACACGCTTAGTGCAGTTGTACAACACCTACATAACTTTTATCAAGTGTTAGTCCAATGCAGCTTCTTGCTATATTGAATGTTGTGAAAATATTTATTCCTGGCAGCTTTGACTTCACCTTCCAAATCAGGGATGGCATGCTTCTTGAAATTGCGGCGTAGCTTCTGAAATGTTACTCTCAACTGCCTCAATTCATCTGTACACCATGGCTTTGATCTGGATTATAATCTGACAGTCGGAATGGAGATTTGAGCTGCCTTCTGCACCACTATTTGCAATAGTGCGGCAACCCTTTCGTAGTCCAGGTCTTGAATGGTTGATTGCTGTTCTAGTTGGTATATATTTTACTGATTATTTAACTCAATTTTGAAGAGATCCCAATCAGCTTTTGTGAGGTTATGCTTTGCTGGCATTATTATAAAGCTTTGGTTGGTGTCAGGAGAATCATTTAGTGGTAGCTGTTCCTCGAAGTTGATAAGTTCATGATCTGATCTAGTTGACTGACCATAGCTCCAGTTGTGCCATACAATTTATTTAAAACCAGCTGCAAAGGTGAGATCAATTATTGATGTGCTCCTGGAATTTGACCGATGAAAAGTTCCTCCAAACTCTTCTTTACTGATGAGTCATTCAGAAGTTGTGCATTTCTCTCTTCCAAATAGGTGACTAGTGAAATAGCCAGTGGCTTGAAATTTTGAATGAGTGGGTTCCAGGAAGGGTGCTGCAAGTTGAAGTCTCCCAGGAGTAGAAATTGCTTATCCAGCTGCAGGTGTAAGTTGAGGAAGCGCTGAACAGTATGATGAGAGAAAGAAGGAGAGAGAGGTTTCTTATTGTACATATGAATGATATAGAATGCCTCCCCTGGAAGATAAGCCCCCATGATTTGAAAGTCTGGGTCAGACACCAAGTCATATCCGGGCATTAACTGGATCTGGCTTGCCTTCTTGACATAGGTCATAACCCTGGGGCGGAGGAACTGATGAGTAATCGGTGGAATTGCTTGGTAAGCAGAATGTAAAATAGGTTGATATGTTTGTAAAGTTGTTTGATGGAACAAATAAGGTTCCTGTACTAAAACAATATCGGTTTCCCCTTTAATAGACACATCAAAGAGGGACTGCAGGGTCTCACGACCCCTTGCAGTATTATGCTGGCTAAATTTGATGTGACTCAGCATGCCAATGCTTTGAAGAAGTCGCAGTCTTGTCTCTGAAAAGCCAAGTGAGTGTTTGATTTGCAATTTGCACATTGCATGGCAAGATGTTCATAGCTCTGTTTTGATTGGCATTTGGCACAGCTATGATCAGATGTCATATGACCACCTAAGCAGATAGCACAGACTAGTAGGTTTGTACAGGTTGACTGGCGGTGTCCATAGGTTAGTCACCTTCGACATTGGGTCTTCTGAGTTAACTGTTGGAATGGAACAGCTTTAAGAAAGAGACCACCAATCAATACACCTGACCTTAAAAGATAATCTTTTTCCCCCTCTGTGGTGACCGAGAAGGTGATTGAGGCCCTCATAGACTACTTGTAGTATTTATTCAGCCATCTAGGCTGACCTTGAGTTGAAATGCCTTTGTTAAATCCCTCAATCTCTTCATTGGTTGATTCAATTGGTATGCAAGTTGGTACTCCATATACCACAAGTTTTGGCCAGTAGCTTACTTTCTGGGCCTTATAGATAGGCCATCCTTCGAATACAGGCTCCCATTTTTCCTGGTCCAGTAAAAGCTCTGATGGGGATGAGTCTATACAATTTAAAACAACATTGCCCTTGACAGAGGTGTGAGCTCTTGACATAGCTCTCTCTCCTAATATCTTATTGATACTATCCCTGACAGAGAATGGTTGGTATGTGGGAAGAACTCCACCTGATTTGGTAAGTAGTGTGATGACATTTTCATAATGGAAGGATGGTGTTGAAAGAGATCCTGTAGATCTTGATGTTGTTGGTCCTATTATTTTTTTCTCTACACTTAGCTCATGGGATCCTTTGTCTATTGCTATCATTCTACTTTTTGGGCTAACAATTTCGGGGGTTGAAATTGCCTCTGATGCCCCATTTCTTGAGATCTGAGCATATGACATTGCTACTGGTTTAGTCGGCAATGTTTCATTTTTGCCATTTGATGGCCCACTTGGTACAGTAGTTTGTTCCTGTTTCTTAGGCTCTTTTATCCTCCCTTCTTCAGTGAAACTCCGAAAGACTTCTACAAGGTCAAGCACAGCATCTTGCTTTCCCTTATCTTCAGTCAAGCTGTATGCTTTCACTAACAAATCTCTTGCTTCTTCGATGGCAGATAAGTAAGTGCACTGCTTTCTTCTCATTGGCTCGGCTACATTAATAATCTTCCTGATTCGGATAACACTAGGAATGAACTCCGAAGATTTCCTCCTTTTTGATTTAATTTTTTGCTCTTTATTTAACGTTGGTTTTGCTACAAGTGAGTGGGAAGTTATTGGATCACTACTGAATGGGCCATCCAAATTGGTAAGAGAGAAGGTTGTTGGAACAGATGGAAATGGTTTTGTATCTTTAGCCTTGATAGAGCTCCACAAAGAGTCAGAAAGCCTAGCCACATTTTTGAGATTGAAAGATCTCAGTGATAGTGGAGAGGATGCCATGCCTTTTCCTGAATCAGGTGAAGAAGGCATATTTTCAGGTTTGATTTAGATTTATTTTTTATATTTTTGTAATATTATTTTTAATTATTTTTCTCCCACCCACAAAAATTGGTTTTTCAGGAATTGCTTTTTGTTTAAAAATTGAAAAATTGAGGTATGAAAAAAAACAGGTGACTTTGAATTGTATCACTTGGTCACGCGTCGAGCCTTGGGGAGGCTGGGGTGGAAAATTTTTCGCACAATGCCAAGAATTGGTTTTTGATCGAAAAATCTTGAACTAGGTGGATGCGTATGTCGAAAAGTATATCAATCGAAAGCTAAGAACAATACGAAGCCAAATATTAAAGTTTTAAAGCTGTAACTGATGGTGGGCGGATGTTGTGGTTGAAACGGTGATTTTCGAAAATCTGGTGTTTGGTGAATTTCTGCTTCATCACGAAAATGTCAGGCCTATTATTCCCACAGGAGGTCTCTTCCTTATATTTTTCCACGCCCCAGCCGACTGTTCTTCCTCAAGAAATATAGCCTCATTTGAGAAACAGTCCTCCATAAACCATGACCCGAGCTTTGTATATTATGACTTGATTTCCTCCTTGCGGGTATACGTAGCGTCGTAAATTTGTAGTCGGTGATGGCCGGTAATTAATGAGGCAAGCTCCTGTTTGCAATTGGAGTAACTTCTTTATTGGTTGTTGAGGCGAGCTGAGGCGTAGTTGGAAAGAGGTTGATGACTCAGATGATAATGGTAAGAAAGGAATTGTCGAGAGGTCATCAAATGGAGATACGCTTGAGGTTGCTTTCAACTTCGATTCGGATGCGATTCTTCTTGGCTATCCCAGATATGCAGAGCATACTGAGCGATTACACCGGCACCACTGGAAGACCAGCACCAGTAGAAGGTGAAGAATTCGTTTTTGCCGGTCATTGTAGTCTTACAAGTTTTTGGAAATCTAAGCTCCGATCAGTTACGAAGCAATTCATGATTTTGAGCGATCACATGAATCTGAATTATTTCATGAGTAAACGCCTCCTTGATGAGCGATAAGTAAGATACAGTGACATACTGTAGCAATTCGATTTTTCCCTGCAATGGCGACCAAGTAACATATATGAGCGCCCAGAAACTTTATCGCTGCTAGATCAAGATTACCCCAAAGGTTTAAATGAAGAACGACACTTGGGAAGGATTATGCAATTGTTGCCAGCAGCCATGCAAATATCACTCACCAGGCAACAGGAAATAGAAATAGTCTCTGACATATCCGTAAAGAACTGGCTTGCTCGAGACGTCAACGTACCGACCAAAACGGACTCTGCTATCTCAGCGAGGCTATTATATGAATCTTAGCTACACGAATTGTGGAAAAAAGGAATTATGGGAGTTAAAGGCTTGCAACGAGCTTATATTGCTTTAAAAGCTGAAGAAAGAATGTTTCTACCTGGCCATACTATTAAATGGAATGCTCACATTGCTAAATGTATAGTCACAACAGACGAAAATTTACGAGGACGAGAGAATTGAGTATGGGTGACGGATTATAAACCACATAGAACAGCAATAATGTAAACGCACGACAGTAATCTTACAGGAGGAGGGCAAGACTGACACCTGTACGCGGTGCCTTCTACGAACCTGGGAGTGAAATATTCTCCCAGAGCCAAGTTCAGTCAAATTTCGCAATACCGAACAAGTTGGCCCACGAGGCAATAATTCAAAATTCTCCGCTATGTCAAATTTTCGCTCCCAACGAGTTCGACTCCTACCCAAGTCTCATCAAGTTTACAAGTACGACCAAGTACATCCTCATTTCAATGACCACACCTCTCATCAACTATTCTTTGGCCTCAGCTAGCCGCCAAATACACGCCCACGCCGATATTTATACCCGACAGCGGAAGCAAAGCGTGGCGCACAAATCTGGGAGGCAGTTCTTTGAGACGGATGTGAGAGGGATTGGGACAAGTTTACAAGATGATACGGAGGATGGATACATTCTCGACGGGCGTATAATTTTGAATTTTGGCAGAGTTTTACGAATTGAGCTGTGTGCGCGCCAAGATTTCGGTTGCGAGAGTGCAGCGGACACTGTAACAACACGCAAACGATAGAAGCTGGCGTGGTCCGCCTCCTGGTGGTGTTCTCCGGTATAGTTTGAGTAGCCTGGGCACCTACTCCACTTGGGAAGGAGATACCTCAGACTACATTTCGCGCGGAGAAAGTTCAGTGGATTATGAAGGCATGTCTGGATAACCCAGGGTTTTTACCGTTCCCCTGGGTGGGTATTCACGGATGGGGTTGACTTGGGGTGAAGAAAAAGCTACCATAACTTCGCAGTGGTACTTGCAAATAAAATCCGAGGCATGAGTGCTCTTACTTTACATTGTGTCATCTATTCTGTACTTTTCTTTGATATTGTGTTATAGCTAGATAGCTGCGTACGCAATTAAAATCTGATGCAAAAAAAAATATCTTACAGGATATCCAGGTAGAGACACCTTGATTTCAATACTTCTACGCTACTGGTTCCGGCCATATATAAGAGAATCAGTGCGACTTTTATACGGAACTGTGATGTGTCCGGCCGAATAACAGTCTCGTAACAAGCAAAGGCGGGATTTCTACAGTCGCTGTCAATTCCAGAAAGAATCGGCAACGAGCTTACAATCGATTCCGTCACTGGTCTCCCGCATTTGCAAGGTTATACGAACGTATTGGTCATTACAGACCGCCTCAGCAAAGAAGTTTTTATATTTGGAACAAAATCAATTGATGCAGTTCAATGCGCTACGACATTCGTAGATAGTTATTAGCGATACTATGGGTTCCCAGAATATCTCACGGGTGATAGAGGTAGAGAATGACTGAGCTATCACTAGATAACCTTTTGTCGACTATCCGTAACTAATCAACGCCTGACAACAGCTAATCATCCTCAATCCAATGCAAGTAATAAGGTAAACTAGAAAATGTAAGAGTTACTACGAATATTCTAATGCAACGCTCAAAGCAACTAAATGGATCAAATACCAACGGCACAGCTAGCGTTGAACTCTCGTCCTAACTCAGCGATTAGAGGAATAAGCCCGCTCTACAGATAAGGATATGACTTAGTTCGTATTTCAGAGCCAATAACATCTAATAAAACAGGAGCACTGTACAAGGTGTGGCCTGGGCCAGAGAGGAGCCCAATGTGCTAGATAGTCGAAGACTCAAGTAGTACAATAAAAAACCCACTCACTCACATCTAATAAAGAAGCTTCAATGCACCCTGGTCAGTTGTGTGCGCGCAACCACGCTAAAAGGCTAAGTAACGCAAGAATTTGGTCAGGTAGCATTGGTATCGGCACAATAACGAAATGAGAGCAATTCCAATCGCCTGCAAAGACAACTAGAAAGCTTCCAAGTTGGTGAAAATGTTTGATTAGACCTGCGTAATATCTTGATATCTAAATTCTCTAAGAAACTTGCGTGACTTCGCGCTAGACATGAGATCATTGAGGTGTTAGATGAGCCTACGGTTAATCCAAATGTCCTAGGCAATATCCATAAATGCTTTCATGTGGATCTTAAAAAACGGGCAGGAAATGATACATTTCCGGGCCAAACACGGGATAATCCATAGAACCCATCTATCATTGACGATTCAGTGTGATGGGCAATCAACAAAACTATATAGGAAATGAATTGTGGCCGATTACTGTCTATTTTCTACATACATCTCGGAATTGTCCACCGAGGGGAGGCTACTTAAGGTGTACCAACTCCTAATGCGCTAACCACGTTATCTGCTCTACTAAACCATATCCTTGATATTCCGAGTAGGCTCGTCATAGCGAATCTGGGTCTTTTTGGTCCATTATTCCATATGAGACTTGCTACAATATCCTGTTTACATATTTGTTGCAACCCTGTATTTGTATGGCTGAGTTGGACATCCCTCCACATAGTTAGGCTAATGACGTAATTATGATTAGTGTCCGTGCGACAGTCACTAGGAGATAAATAAATAAATAAATTATTCAATTGTCCTGATTTGGCGCCTTTTTGGCCCATGCAGTTGTTGACTTCAGTCAGATACAATGATGATATAGTTATGATGAACATCATGCCTCAGATATCATTCGCAAGTCTCACTACGGCTGTGACAAGGCGGCTTTTTCTTCCCCGCTGTCGAACTATGCCCTCCGTGAAACTCACCCAAGGGAAACCTCTCAAAAAACCTTGGGTTATCCAGACATGCCACCATCATCAATGTAGCTCACTTCAGCGAGGTGAGGTCTGCTGGAGTCGAACCAGCGACCTTCTGTCTCAAATGGGATAGATGTTCAGGCTATCCAGACCCTACTTAGAAGACCGGCCTGGATGGTGTACCACTACACCATCCGACCTTTAGGTGTCTCTTTTCTGAGTGGAGTAGGTGCTCAGGTGTTATTGTCACGGACGAGAGCGAAGACTAGGACGTAGACAGAGGCTGATAATGAAGACGAGATATTCAGATTAATTATTAGATTCTAAAACATAGGTAATCTAGAAGGCAAAATGCTACAGTCTAAATGAAGTCCCAGAGTTTCCTTAAGTACACGAGCATCAATACTATAACCAAGGGTGTCATAGTCCACAGTTCTCACATAGGAACTAACTAGTACTCTGAGTGGCAACTGTTGCTATCACAACACAGTAGCCATTACAATTCCTAAATTATGTTATTTTACGTACGTCATGACTCGGTTGACTGGGTGCGACGCGACATCCCAGATATGGTTAGTGACAGCTGCTACCAAAGCTGCAGAGGCCGCGGCTACCACCACGAGGACGACAAGTCCAACCTGTCCTGCTGCTGTGAAATACAACTCCCTCGACAAATACAGCAATGACTGAGGTTTCGGGCTTTGGGGCCTTGAAACCTGATGAAGCTTTGTGAAGGGCGCCCTACGAGCCCCTTCTTGCCTCCCACCTACTATAAGCTTTATGTCGATTAACGTAGATAGGGGAAGCTTATCACACGACATCGCGCTTTCCAGAGCTTATGAGCTAGGCGTAGATGTAACATTCAGGGGAGCAATAATACAAAGTTGAACAAAATTTTGAAGACTCAAACAACGCGACGCGGACGAGGTCAATATTGTCAGGCACTAGTGTAATGGATGGACCGGGCTGACCCCACACGGGAGCCTATCGAATACGTACAGGGTACTATGGCACTAGAAAGGTTTGAAGAGCTTAACGTTCCAATAAACTTGAAGGATTGACCCTGCAAAACTAATTTCAGAGCCTATTTTGGTCCTGCTGACAAGAGAACTCCCGAGTTTAGTCGATAGAGACGGCGCTCGAAACAGTGAGATATCGGGGTTGGGGATTGTAATGACTGGTAAGCCGATTGATTCCTATAGCATATGTCTGTTAAAAAAAGTCCGGTCTGGATGGCGCACTATTAATCAGTACCAATGTGCTAATTTACGTCGCCACTGAACACAAGATTTTGATCTTCAGCATTTACATGGCATCTGACTCGGTATGGCACTGCATCACAAGCTAATGGGCTAGAATTGGCTGTGAACATACGAGACCAAGCATAACCACTTCATACTGAACTTGAGATGCGGCGAAAGAAACCGCCAGAGTTAGCGCTACCGAGAGCGATCTACGCCCGCTTGATTGCCGCTCAACCGGACATGGTGTCTTTGCGACATATTATCGCCGCTTCAACCATACTACCGCCACACTTCACTGCGAGTGCGGGAGTCAAAATTCAATTGGTCACCTTGTCCAGTGTCGGAAAGCTCTGGCAACATGGCGGATGAAAAGTGTCGCACAACGCAAATTTAGGCCCGACTCGCCATCTGTTCTACTGCGATAAGCAGTGTTGAAACAGCACTTTTGCCTCTCGATTGGCGAATTTAAAAATCCTTAGACGGAATCAAAGTCTACCTTCGAGCGACCATCGGCCAATTCGTAAAATCCGGCCCAGGGACGACACCACCAGTTCTCCCTGCCCGCCCCGCCAGCCCTCTTCCGCGGAGGGCTCCAGAAATCAGGGTACCTAACCCTTCGGCAACCCAGTCTTCGACCCCAAAGGCAATTTGGGCTACTGTAGCTCGGGCAGGCCTAGTCAGTAGCGCTGGGCCATCGACAAAAAATGCAGCACCGCCCGCCCCCAGAGCAAAGAGTGCCGACTAGAGGAGGACAGTCGATACACAACTGTTTCTACGCCTCACCTATAACCATCACCATCGACTCCTGTCACCAGCTGGCGTAAGATCAGCTGTATCACAGTGGCTCGATACCCCTGCCAGCGACCTCACGTTGGTCTAGAGGCTTAAATCTGGCTTCGCACTGACAGCCAAAGATGAAATTGCCGGAAGAGCACTCCTTGAGTCCTCTGCACTTCGGGAGGACTCCAGAATAACTTTGAAGCCATCATCAGATCTGGTTGCATTCAAATTGCCACCGTCCTGGAGACAATTCACACACTTGCAGGTCCTATCGATGTGGCGGCAAAGATTTTCGCCGACAAAGTCATGCGAATTACTAAATCGGTTCCATCTAATGTCTGTCCCCATGGGCACTGCAACCCCGGGACACCTTACTACAACTGGCAAGCGCTCTTCCCTCGCGAATCCACGCCTAGACCTGGATACCGCCTTTTCGATGACTCTGTAGCAGCAAAGCTCTTTGTGATGGAATGAAACAATAGCATTGAAGCGGAGTTGAGTCATTACAAGTGGCAATCATTTGTATTTGGCAGCTGGAACATGCAATAAGATCAAGGTGTAGATCATTAGCAAAAGCGCTTGGACTTATTTTTCCCCTGTAAAGCAAGCTGTATATAGGTCCTCTCCACCTTGAACCTCTTTTTAGATCTGTAGTAAATCTTTTCATCATACGGTTTATGACCCACGATCATTCATTCCCTGACACTCTTTCGACTCCGTCGAAAAATTGAACAATGCAAACGGTGTCTCAGCTTTAGCGCCACCCGCGGTTGTTCCCACGCTCCAGCTTGTTGGAAATGCCGATCAAATATGCACTCGGAAGTAGAGTGCAAGGCCCTAACCCGGTGTCGAAACTGTGGAGGACCACACCGATCGGACTCTAGGGGTTGCCTAGCCAGAGCTTCAAAAAAAGGATCGGTGAACAAAGAGCAGCCCGCGTGGATTCGTCACATTGAGTAAGGAAGTTTCGCGAAGGCGGTATGAGCTCGAGCTACAGCTAAAAGGGCCGAAGAGGAGATCATTGCCGCAGCAAAGGATACCTCGATGGCCGAGGGATCAGGTTTCGACTTACTGAAATCTGAAGAAGAATCTTGAGGGAACAGCAATCCCGACGATGCCTCTCATAGGCATCTACTAACCAATTGCAGGATGCCGGCTGGATCAAAGGTGTCTGCTAACCCATGTTTGCTCTCAGCGGAGATGGAATCAATTTGTTATTTGGAAGGTATGACGGACGATGGAATGTGTGAGGAGCGCATTGCTTGGGTCCGAAATGGAGGAATGTTATGTCCTTCGGATTTGTTTTGATTTTCGGGTACTTTTTTATTTCAGTTTAATCAGCTGCGTCTTTAGCGGCAATTCACGAGGTTGGAACAAGATAGGCTGTCTGAAAAAGTACGGGAAACCCTGCGGGCTCCACCGGTCCTTCATCCGCAGTGGATATAGAGCTTTAGCTTAGGACCTATTGATATATAAAAATATAACCCACTTCAGACTACGATGCGACAGTACTGTATTATAGGTATATTCGGCACACTAGGAGAGCCTCAGAGCACCGGAAGAGGAGATGGATCAGCCGCAGTGGCGAGAAGGCTTTGACATATATATATGATTAGATAGACAAAGTGGAGTTCTCCTTCGAACTAGTATTTACTGCCATCGACCACAAAGTTGCTCCAGCGCCTGTCCCTTGAAACTTTGGCATCCTTATAAACTACGGTTCTTCTTTCTTGCATTTCCAGCAAGGTCCCGGCTGAGGGGTTACTAGGGTTTGGAGAGGTGAAGGTGGCTTGGCCTCTAGCCAAAGTCGATACATCCTCTGAACCCTTGATTCGTGAATTTTATCGTGAAAAGGTCTGCTTCTGTTGCATGCATTTAATCGACGGCGGTAGCGAGCGCTGTCTGTGCTTTTCGCGGCCCGATGTCGAAGCAGATGGTAATTATCTAGTCTTCGGATGCGTGCGACAGTCTCAAGCCTAGGTTCCTGTAAGGGTTTAATGAAATTAGATGTACTTGAAAGACAATAACTAGATAGGAACTACTAACTTCTTCCTTGGTAAGACAATCTACCACGTACTCTCTCATCCGTTATAAGCTCTGCGTAGACTAGTATTAACTCCCTCCATTGGTCAACTAAGAATCATCCTTTCTCCTAAACCCTTCTCCTGTATCTTTTTTTTTATTCATTTAATGTGTATTCAGCTATTTAGCTATGACAAATGACCAGTACTATGTATACATGTAGGATAGCTCTTTTGACGTTAGAGACACTCATACTCTAGATTTCATTTGCAAATACCACTATGAAGTATGTTCGCTCACACAAACAGTCGACCCTCCTCCGTAAGTACTCACCAAAGGGAAATTCAAAACCTTTGATTATCCAAGCGTGCCTTTATCATCCATGCATACTAGCGCCGCGAGAAATGTAGTTTAGTTTTGCCGGGTTCGAACCAGCGGTCTCCTGTCTCGGGTGGGATATGTGTCCTGGCTATCCAGACCTTACTTGAGAAACCGGCCAAGATGATGTACCACCGCACCATCCAACCACGCCAGTGTTTACAGTGTCCGCTGCACTCTCGCAAGCGAAGTCTTGGCGCGCACAAAGCTCAATTCGTGAAATTCCTTGCCAAGATTCAAAATTACACGCCAGTCGAGATTGCATCCATCCTCTACATCATCTTGTAAGCTTGTCCTGACCCCTCTCATGTCCATCCCAAAGAACTGTCTCCCAGGTTTGTGCGCCACGCTTTGCTTCCTCCGTCGGGTGTAAATGAGGTTTCTGGGCGCGCGTTGGTTAGCTAGTAAATGGCGGGGTGTGGGTGTAAGAATGGAATGTTGTCACGTGGTGTCTCGTGGCTCCTAACTACAACGGATCTTGTGTAGAGCTTGAGACTAATACGTGAATTCTATTTCTTCCCCAAATGTAGGATATCTATGCGCCTATATACATCAATACTCTGTTACCCCTCAGCTCCAGTGCGATCTGATCGTGTGAGATCATAATGGCTCTAGGATTTTGTCTATGCGCCGTACATCTAAAATCTGATCAACACGTGATAATGTAGATCTTTTCAGGATCCACATAAATATCGGCGTGGGCGTGTATTTGGCGGCTAGCTGAGGCCAGAGAATAGTTGATTAGAAGAGTGGTCATTGGAACGAGGATTTACTAAGTCATACTTGTAGACTTGATGAGACTTGGGTAGGAGTCGAACCCGTTGGGAGCGAAAATTTGACATGGCGGAGAATTTTGAATCATTGCCTCGTGGGCCAACTTCTTTGGTATTGCGGAATTTGACTGAACTTGGCTCTGGGAGAATATTTCACTCCCAGGTTCGTAGAAGGCATCGCGTACAGTTGTACAGTCTTGCCCCCCACTAACTTCAGCCATGTAGACTAGGAAAAGCATTGTGGGCAGCGACGATCCCTGCAGGACCCTGCGTTCTAGAAAAACTGTGTCTACTACTCTGTCATCGTGTCTCAAGCGAGCGGATCGCCCAAGTAGAAAGAACTTGATCCAAGTGATGGTTGATTCTGGCCACTCCCTTTTTTCCATCCTTTGCAGCAGCCGTCCGTTAAGTACACCGTATAATGCTCTCTGTACGTCCAAAGTGACAAGGACTGCTTTCTACTTCTTGTGCATTGCATGTTCCACGTCGTGGATGACGCACGAGATGAGGTCGTTCGCAGAGCTGCCAGAACGTACTCCTAAGAGCTGCCACAGCACCGCCTTATAACATGGGCAGTGCAAGCCATACGTCTTGCAACTAGTCTCTTAGGATCTTCACCGAGGGAGGAGAATAGTGCAATAGGCCTCTATACTTTGGCTATATTGAGATCATGGCCAGGTTTAGGAAGAAGAACCATTCTGGCTAGCTTGAATGTTTCAGGCAATTGGTTCAGTCGTATTGAGCCATCAAAAAGTGCACTCACTGCGCAGCCAAGCATCCCTAGGAATCTGGAAAGAAATTGAGTCTGCTCCAACGGCTTTTGTTTGGCAGGCCGTTCTTGATAATTCAATGTGGAAGAATGAGTGTAATTAGCTGCCAATTCCTTAAATACACAAAGGGTCTCTTATGGCCTGACTCGAATGCTTAATCTTTTGATTGAGCTAATTCAAATCAGTCACTTGGCTATTTATAAATAGTTGCGTATCCAACCAAGGTTAATTTATAATTGAAGCTTTAAAAAAAATCGCAAGAGGTTTCTCAAGAAGTGAGATTTCTAACAGTTACACTTGGCGCCATATTCTTGACACTTCCCATTTCAAGACTCGACTTTTCTATCTGATCTTCTGGTCAAGATGTGGATTAAGTTCTGCATCTCCCTTTTACTCTCAGGGTTAATTCATCAAGTCAAATGTATAGATCCATCATTCTCGGATATGTACCTTCCAGGTGGAACCAATGGCTTCCTATGTGGGACAGAGATTCTTTCGATCGATACTGCACGGCAAACAATTAAAATAGCTTTGGAGACATTTTTCCTTGAAAGAGACTTCCAAAGATATCCGAAATTATTCGAAGATACAAATCTATTTAATGTAAAATCAGACATTCTTCTCTCATGGCCTATTAAGCTCAATGGGAATATTTATCTCAATGGTAAATCAAACCCAAACAATTTCCTTTCAGTGTACGAAGACTGCAACTGAACCACGGACTAGGTCATGGAGGTAAATTCCGTCTCATCATCAATACCAGAGGTCAAATCATCGGTGTGGTAACTACAGATACCAAACAGTTCGGGAGCCAACTCAGTTTCGCGAAATGTAACCCTGTACGCAGTTCTGATCCTGAAGGCAATGCCGAAAGTAGACATTTGGATGAATTTTGGAGTTTAGCCTATCCAATTTTTGGCTTTAATTGTGGCTGGAAATTTTTGCCACTATCCATGGTTAAGAGTGGAAATGGTCACTACTCAAATTATTATTTTCAAAACGCAATTAGAGACAAAAAAATGCATAAATACTTTGATAAATACAACGGTGTTGAATTTATCGGAGATGATCTTCAGGTTTACCCTCTTCATCTTAGTTCATCTAGTAAACCTAGTTCTGGTAATTTTATTCCCAAATACCGGTTCCTTCATAGCTCTAACGTCCCTTCGATAGGCTCAAATGGTAAATTTCGTGTTGTTTTCGACGCGAAAAATCTTGATTTCAAGGGGTTAACCAATATAAATGATCAGAGAATGAAATGTGTAACTGTTTGGGATCTATCATCGGCCCCACTCGATACAATTTACAGCCCATCCTCTATCTTAAACATGGATGGAATGGCAGACAACTACTGGCCCCAGACTTGCTTTAGACAAAAGATAAAAGAAAAAGTTATGTGGCTTTTTATAGAGTTCGCATTGAAAAATTGGTCAGAGGTTGCGAATCATAGAGAACCTTATTTTGCCAACGTAAATCATAATGAATTACGTTTATGGCCAATAAGAATCCCGGAAATCACTGATAATAGTAAATATACTTGATAAATTAAATGAAAAATCTGCTAATTTTACAAATCTAGGCTTGACGTACGCGTACGCGATAGGCCATAATACCATGGAGGATAGTTACGGTTTGTATCAAGCTGAAATATACATTGGGACGTTGGAAAATTTTCGACTATGTCTAAATATTCCTCTCGAGTATATTCGCGAACTTCAGAAAACGCTTAGCCAAGCCACATGGCAGTAGAAACACCCCCTCTTGATTGAGCTGTCAAAAGCTATTCATCGATGCCTAAGGCGTTAATCAAGTTCTTCTATGTTGGAAATACAGTTATTTGCACTTCTTTCCGTCGACCAATGTGATCGCGTGCGTCTTACCTGAACCATGCCTTTGATTTCAGGCAGAAATTCATACTTTTGATACAGACTCGAGCACTGGGTCTATTTGAGTCCTATTCTTATGGAACAAATCCAATTATTGAATTAACGAATGAATAAATTTTTATTCGTGACGGGCATAGGCCTAGCACTCAAAGAGTATGACACGGAGAAGGCTAGTCCTTCCATGAAGACTATAAACGACGATAACACAGTTTGACATTTGGACTACTCATGTAGTTGGTAAATTTTCTGATACCACTGGTGACCTTTGTGCTATGATCTTTCACCCTTTCAAAAACCGTTAATATTCACCAAAGGGAAAGCAGGAAAGACCTTTGGCTACCCTAACATGTATTGGAAATTCTGACTCATGAATTTGGGATTCAACCATTATCTATTTCGTCTCAGGTTCTCGTCAAGATCGACTCTCTCTACACATGTTCCGAGTGCGCTAATCGCAACTACTGTTGTATATACGTTTGTATATTTACGTATTATACTATACCTTAGCTTATCATGGTAAATGAGAGGTGGCTGGTCACTACTGGGTTTGACAGGCACATGAGACTAGTGGGAGTTTCTCCCTTGTTTGTTTTTTTTTTTTTTTTTTTGCTAATTTCTGGTCCTAAGCTAACGCTTTCTTATCCACAATGGGTCAAGGACCGGTGGAGCCGGCAAGGATCACTGCGTACAGGCCCAACTCATTCCAACCGCATGAACTTCTACCGAAATTGTAGAAGTTAACAGCAAAACTAAAATCAAAAACATAAATCAAAAACTGAAATCAAATTTGGAAGAAATACTGTTTGGTCCGGATCCCGCGCTTCTCGCCCGTTCCCTTTCCTGCCACATCCTCCAAGTGACTTTTTCCTATCTCCGCTGAGAGCGAAAGATTAGTTCGCAAATTACCTGAATTCAGCTGGTATCCTGCTATATATTTTGAAGCTTTTTTTTGTAGACTTCACCGAGGGTTGCTGTACCCTCAAACTTCTTCTTCGGATTCCAGGATTCCGAAACCCGTTCCCTCGGCCATTGAGACGTCCTTCGTTGAGGCCATCGTTGCCTCTTCGGCCCTTTTGGCTGCAGCCCTAAATCGAGCCACTTTCGCGTACTCCCCTTGCTGGATCTGGCGGATCCGCGCGAGCTGCTCTTTTGGCACCGGTCCGGACTTGCTGGGTCTGGCTAAGCAGGCCCGGGAATCCGATCGGTGAGGTCCCCCACAGTTTCGACACCGGGTGAGAGCCTTGCACTCTGATTCTGAGTGCATGTTAGATCCGCAATTCCAGCAAGCTGGAGCGCGGGAACAACCACGGGTGGCGTGAAATTCAAGACACCGTTTGCATTGTTCGATTTTGCGACGAGGTCGGAAGAGCTTTGCAGCTCCAGAGTCGTCGAAAAGGCGGAATCCGGGTCGAGGAGCGGATTCTCGGGGAAAGAGCGCTTGCCAATTTGAGTAGGGCGCCCCTGGTTTGCTAGTCCCATGAGGACGAACCAGAAAGGGAACCAGCTTGGTCACTCGCGTGACTTCGTCGGCAACCATCTTTGCTGTCACGTCGATGGGGCCAGCAAGTGTTCGAATTGTCTCCGGAACGGTGGCAATTTGCATGGCAACCAGATTTGACGCTGGTTCCAGGTGTATTTCTAGATCTCTCCGCAGTGCAGAGGAATCCAAGAGCTCCTTTCGAGAAGCTTCGTTCTTTGCTGTAATCGCAAAGCCGGTCTTTACCCGCTGAACCAACGTAATATCGTTAGCAGCGGTTCCCAGCGCCAGAGACACAGCTGACCTAATGCCAGCTGGGGAGAGGAGACGGTGGGGGTGGAAGTAGTCGAGGCGCAGAAAAAGTCGTGAATCGATTTTTGTCCTCGGGTTGGCACTCTTTGCTTTGGGGGCGGGCGGTGCTGCCTTTTTTGTCGACTGCCCAGCGCTGCGGGCTAGGCCTCCCCGAGCTACGGTAGCCCAAGTTGTCTTTGGGGCCGGAGCCTGGGTTTTTGGAGGGTTAGGAACCCTTATTTCTGGTGCCCTCGGCGGAAGAGGGTTGGCGGGGCGAGCAGGGAGAACTGGTGGTGTGCTTCCTGGGCCAGATTGTACGAACTGGCCGATGGCCGCTCGAAGATAGATTTTGATTCCGTCTACGAATTCTTTATTATCGCCAATCGAAAGAGGCGAGAGTGCTGCTTCGACACTGCTTATTGCAGTCGAGCAGATTGCGAGTCGGGCGTTTATTTGCGCCGTTCGACGCTTTTCGGCCTCCATCACAGATTGCAGCTCAGGAGGAAATTCCATCGCTGTTGTCGAAGCTGTGCCTTTGGAGGCTGGCACAGCGATATTTCTTGCAGAGTTTTCTGCAGGTTCTGTCGTCTTTTCTCTGACGACCTCCTTTCCTTTCCTAGAGCTGCTTGCCACTGGGGCCAGCTCGATGGGGTTGGTGGTCTCAGGACCAATTGTAACTGTCCTGATGGGCTCAGAATCAGTCATCTCTTTGTCGGGAAGATTTGTAGACTTCCCTGGGACGAAGGCCTCACTGTAACAGTTCCGATATATAAAGCTTGGGCGTTTGTATGTCGAAAGGTAAGTTTATTTATTAACTGAAGAACAAATGTAATGCTATATCTAACGCCCTTTATATACATGATTCCAATATTTCAAACACTAGTAGCTGTCCTCCAGTCGTGCTCCCATTATTCAGGTGCGGGTTAGTTTCTAACGTCTCAAACATAGGCAGTTCCAGACTTTCAATACAAGCGTAACTTAGCGCTGACACTAAGGATATGTCTGTGCTGAATAGCACAGGCTACAGGGATCCTATCGGCTTACTAGCCGTCACACTCACTCGCAAATAGGCTTGATAGTTTTTGCGCGAGGCCAGTAGGTTTTGGACACAATGGCGTCCGTTCAAAGCCGACTGGAGTTGTCGGCTTTGGGCGATTTTTTCTCACCGGAGGCATTTTAAATACCTCGCGACGGTTAACAATTCGAGAAGTCAAGCACAGAAGTGATCATGGGAATGGAAAGAGGGAAAAAATGAATTTTCGAATTTTCGAATTTCTCGATTTGTGCGTTTTTTTTTTTTTTGCTCTATTAAAGTCCTAAGCTAAAGCTCTAGGTCCACTATCGGTACAAGACTGGTGGAGCCGGCGGGGATCACTGCTTACAGGCCCAACTCATTCCAACCGCGAGACCCGCTACAGAAAAAGTAGAAGGTAAATTATAACTCAAAAGACACCACCTACTCCGACTCCGAAATCGAGATTCCATCCTTCAACTCTAAATTCAAGTACATAAGAAATTTTCTCAGAGAAACGACACTTCTCGCCTCGTTCCCTTTCGTGTCATGCGTTGTGGCAATGACTAGTTTATCCGATCCCCGCTGAGAGCAGTGGATGAGTGGGCGGGTTGGCTATCAAAACAGCCGGTTTCCTCCGCAAATATTTTGAAGCTTTCGTGGCACTTGGGCCCGAGAAGCTTTTTGACAAAGTCAACGTGTGACATTGACTTTCTGAGCCTTCGCGTTTGTTGTGCGTGGCGGCTACAGTGGATGAAGTGGGTTGGAGTAGTTTCCTTCCCGCAAGAGCACTCCATGGGTGCGTATGGGTTGTTGAAACGGCGATGGTATGCCGCGAAATTGCCGTGACCCGTTCGTGCTGCAATTAGTGCCCGGAGGAGGTGCCTAGAGAGAGACAGTTCCGGTGGTTTACGTCTCCGCACCTGTAAGTTGAGTTGGCGGTATTTAGGCGGACAGGCCTCTTCCCACCAATTGTCCAGCAATCTCTGCCGTCTGCGATTCATGAGGCCTCGAAGATGTGCCAGAGTACTGGATCCTGGTTGCGTATCCTGGCTGGGCAGTTCTCGAAGTGCTGCACGGGCCATGGAATCTGCCTCTTCATTTCCTTGGATTCCTGCATGCCCTGGAACCCACTTCACTGATATTTCTGCTCTGTTGGATGACGCACGGAATTTGCGTACATCTTCAAGGCTAGTTGAGGACGAGCCTGTCGTTAGTGCGTTTACAGCCTGCTGACTGTCAAGAAACACGTGTATTCTCCTAAAACCTCCACCTTTCCTGAACTTCTCGTTCTCCAGGAACTCCAGTGCAGCCTCCAGAGCATTCCTTGCTCCCATTATTTCTGCATCCAGCACCTCTCCCCCGTGCATGATGCCACTTCCTTTGCCAATAAGTTTCCCATCCTTCCTCAGAACGAAACCCCAGGCGGAGCGTCCATGTCCTTCCGATGAACCATCCGAGTATGCGCAAATGTCCGTTCCTGGCACGTCGCTAATCCATCGGACGCAATCTTCGCGTTCTGTCGGCTTTGAGACTGATTTCCTAGGGTAAACCACAGGCATCAGACTTTCGGGGGCTTCTGCTTCCGGAAGCTCTCGGTAGGCACGCTGTAGCCGTGACATCTGGATCTCTGGTCTGGCTGAGGTCTTGGCGGTCTTTTTGTATTTCTGAGTGCCGACATTCGGGCACACGGAAGCGCGGGTCCTCAAAGGGTGTCGGTCATCAAGGGTCTTAAGCCTTGCTGAAAGCCGGAGACGGTTTCCCTCAAGTATGACCTTCGCCGGCGGAATTCCTCCTTCTCTGTGAAGGACTACATTTGGTGTTGTCCTCATCACTGGAAGTGCAGCCCGTAATCCCATCAGGTTAGCTCGGTCAATCATGCTGCAGAGGTTGGAGGTAGATGACGTGACCATCCTCGTATCGTTGGGCGTTTGGACCCTGGCCACCAGACATCAGATCCAAAAGTTGCTAGCGAGACAACGCACATGTCTACTGCCTTAGTCAATGGCCCAGGAGCTGCTCCTCGAAAGGTAGAGTTGAAGCGGCGCATATGCTGGGCAACTTTTACCGCTTTACCGCACCATGTAGTTACATGGTGTTTAAAATTGAGTCGTGGATCCAGATTCACGCCTAGCCAGCGAATGTTTTCTGCAGGCTCGATAAGGGTTCCGTTGACGTGGACACCAACTGCTTCCTCTCGACGTCGTCCCGGAAATTGAATGACTTCGGATTTTTCCGTGTCAAAGTCGACGGCATTATTCCGCGCCCATTCGAGAAGATGATCTGTCTCTCCTTGTACAGCAGCGGCAGATTCAGCGATTGTGCGTCCAAACCCTAGAATACCGATGTCGTCGGCGTAGCTAAACCTCAATCCAGGGGTACCACTTTTCATTGGCTCTGCCATATACAGAAGGAAAAGTAATGGCGAAATTGGTGATCCCTGTGGGACTCCACAGACCAGCTCTCTCTGGGTGGTGACTCCGCCAGAGAACCGCACTTGTACTTTCCGATGTGTGAGGAATGAACTCGTCCACCGGAGTATTGAGTCTGGCCATCCCTGGGCTTGCATGCGCCTAACCAAGCGGTTGTGGAGCACTGCATCGAACGCTCCTTGGACGTCTAAAGTGACGAATGTCGAGGCCCATCCCTGGGAGCGTGCTTCTTCGACGTCATGGACTACGCAGGAAACCAGGTCCGTTGCAGATCGCTTTGGGAGCGCACCGAATTGTTGATGGCCAACCACATCACAGGTGATTGCTAGGTGCGCCATTCGCTTGGCAAGAAGCCTTTCCAACCCTTTACCTATACATGAGAGGAGGGCTATAGGTCTCCAGCCTTTGATCGTGGTTGGGTCCCTATTAGGCTTTTCCAGTAGTACCACTTCCGCTAGCTTGAAGCAAGATGGATGAGTGCCCAGTCGTATACAGGCTCTAAAGAGCTGCAAAATACACGGTCCGATCGTCTTCCAGCAAGCTTCGAGGAGCTCGACCGTAACTCCGTCTGCCCCAGGTGCTGTCTTCCCACAGCCGATTGTGCAAGTGCGCACTTCTTCATCTGAGATTTCACCTTCCCAAGGTATTCGATTATCGCTTGGAGTGTTGCATGGCGGAAGGTCGTCCGATTGTTGGTGGCGTGCAAGAAGGGCGTCTCGGAGAATGGTAGCTCGCTCTAACGGGTCGGTGATGTAGGATCCGTTGTAGTTGAGCGGTGGAGGAGGTCTAACCTGTCTGTGGTTGGCCGAACGCATCAGCTTGAAGATATCGGACGGTGATGTCATTGCTTCCACTTGGCTTGTCTGGTATTTTTTCTTGGCGGCTGTGATGGTCGCACGGAGCTTCTTCGCGCAAGTGGCCCGCTGTGTCGGTGTCGTTGCGGCTCGGTATTCTGCGTATGCGGATTTGCACATAGGAGTCCACCACGGCGCAGATTTGCCGCTTTCTTTTCTGGCCGGGTTCCTGTCGCTTTGATGGCCTCCGAGAGATGGAAGCAGATCTCTTGGGCATACTCATCCACTTTCTCTTTTGTACTCAAGTCTAACGGCGGATGTACCCATTTTGCAACGGCACGCGCAAAATTGGGCAGATTTTTCTTGGGCACTCTGATCTTTGGTGGAGCCGGGTTCCCGATGAAGGTTGCAGAAGGTATGATTCCACGGATCGGAAGATGGTCGCTGGTCATACATTCCTCCCTATCGACCCAAGCACGGGCTCCAGATATGTTGGTCCAAGCGAGATCAAGAGTGTTGCCAGCTTTATGAGTCGGCTCTCCAATTATCAGACAAGAGAGGTTGTGGTCTTCCGCCCACCTCTCTATCTCATCACCCTGTCCATAAGGCCGAGTTGCTCCAGGTTGCCATGCAGCATGCACTGAGTTGAAGTCCCCGGCTGCAATGGACCTCGCAGACGGTTTCCAGTCGACGAGTGTGCGGACTGCAGTCGGGTTGTTAGGGGCCTTATACACGTTGAGAAATGTGATTCCATTGACCAGTACCCAGCAGTAGTCCCCAGTCAGCCTGTTACAAGGGAAAATCTGCTCTGCCGACATCACCTTCTCGTTTTTCCGAGTGTAGGTCACCGCCCTCGGTCTGACATCCACACCTCCGTACGGTGTATGACAGAGGTAACCCGGATGTGACTTGGTTTCGTTCGTTTGCTTGGTCCAACAAGGTTCTTGAATCAGCACAACATCCACGCCTAGCTCGTAAGCTCTAGAGAGCGCAATGTTGTGGGTTGCGCCTCCCCTGCCTACGTTTATTGACATAAAACTTAGTGTAGGAGGGGGGCGGGAAGGGGCCCGTAGGGCGCCCTTCACAAAGCTTCTTCAGGGTTCAAGGCCCCAAAGCCTGAACCCTCAGCCATTGCTGTGTCTGTCGAGGAGGTGTCCTTACCAACAGCTGGAGAAGTTGGTCGGGTCGCTCTTGCGGCAGATGCAGCAGCCTCTGCGGCCTTGGTAGCAGCTTTTGCTCGAGCGACGGCCTGGTACTCGCGTTGGCCAGCTTGGCGGATCGTCACAAGTTGCTCCCTGGTAGCTGGGCCAGACCTGTTGGGACGAGCAAGACAGTCTCGACTGCCAGATTGATGGGGGCCTCCGCAGTTTCGACATTTAGAGGCTGCTTTACACTCGAATGCCGAGTGCATGGTGGATCCGCAGTTCCAGCAGGCTGGCGCGCGAGAACACCCACGGGTGGCGTGGAAACCGAGACATCGCCTACATTGCTGTATGGGAGGGCGGTTTCGTTGGATTGTTGCTATTCCTGAGTCGTCGAAGAGTCGGAATCCAGGCTTTGGGCTAGCGTTCCTGGGAAACAAGGCCGCCCAGGATCTGTAGGGAGCGCCGAGCTTAGTTTTTCCGTGTATCCTTACTCGGTCTGGAGTGCAGCTGGTTACTCTAAGGATTTCGGCGGCCACCATTTCGGCAGTGACTTCGACTCGTCCTTCTAAGCCGAACACGGCGACTGGAACCGTTGCGATCCGGAGGGAAACTAGATCACTTGGTGGTTCTAGTTTTGCCTCCACTTGTGTGAAGGTGCTGGAGGCCTCCAGCAGTCGAGTTTTTGCATCCGGTTTTTGGCACGGATGGCAAAGCCAGTGGGAACGCGTTGCACCTGGTCGACATCAGCAGGGGTGCAATGTGTTTGTTTGGCGACGGCTTCGCGGACGCCAGCTGGAGAGAGCTGTCTCCACTCGTGGTTTGCATCCAGACGCAGGAAGATTCGGTCATCTTTCGCTGTTGTTGTTGATGCTGTCGGCTTCTTCTCTGGTTTCCTGGCAGATGAAGCAGCAGAAACCGAGGTGATGTTTGCAGGAGCCTGTGCGCCTGACTTTTGGTGTCCTGCTCTCGTGACAGTGGCCCAGGTGCTTCTGAGCGGGAGAGGTGCTGTAGCCTTTGTTATATTGCGAGGAATGGCTACTGGGATGGTGGTCGCGCGGGGAGTTGCGACAATTGGTCGTTGGGGCAGGACCGGCGGAGCGGTGTTCGGACCGGCTGCCACGAATTGCGCGATTGCTGCTCGCAAGTAGACTTTGATGGAGTCTACAAAATTTTTGTCTTCACCGATGGAGAGCGGTTGAAGAGCTGCCTCGACACTGCTTATAGCCGTCGAGCATATTGTGAATTGCGCGGCTTTTTGTCTTGCCCTGCGCTCCTCCGCTTCGATCGCTGCAAGCAATTCGGGAGGATATGTATTTTTTCCGTCTGCTGCTTCTATTGCTGTAGGCGGTGGGGCCAGCGAAGAGTTTTCGGCTCCTGCTGCCTTGGTTGAGGGTATGTCGGCCCTTTTCGCGGACCTTACTTCCTTAAGTCGCGGTAGTGCTGGAACCGTAGCGCGCTCTTCGGGTGCAGCGACGGTTTCTTTTGGGGTTTCTGCGGGCCTGGGGCTTTTTCCGCGTCTTCTGGGATGGAGGAAGCCCATCTTGAATCTGATATAGATTTCAACTTCTGGACTTCGACGTCCAACATCTCTACCTCGGGTATATTGCGAACGTTAGCTTCGAGCGCAGCCTCGATGGAGTCTAAATTTTTCTCGGAGGCCTCTAATCCTTTATCCGTAAGTTTTTGTCTTGCAAGAGTTAGTATAGATTCATGCAATTTATAGGGTTTGATGACGCGATCTTTGGTGATTCCGCTGATCGCGTTTTGGTGCGTTCTACGCGTCGGAGGCATTTTAAAATGCCGCCGATGGCAAACAATTGCAATTCGATTCGATAAATAATGGGTGAAACGGGTGGAAGGGTGGAAATGGGCAAATTGAGGGTTCTCGAATTTTTTTTTTTTTTTTTTTTTAAATTTTTAAGGTCCTAAGCTATGCTCTATATCTCCTAGGAGTCAAGGACCGGTGTACACGGCCAAGATCATGCTTCCCACATGCCCGACTCGGTCTCACTGCGTGACCCACTACACAACCAGTAGCTAGTTATAAGAAAGAAAATATATGCTCCCACAGACTCCCATAACCAAAATTCCAAATCCAATACTCCAATTTGAGGTGGGAAAGCGACACTCCTCGTCTCGTTTTCCTTCCTGTCATGCTTCGTGCTATGACCTAGTTAATGTTGTCTCCGCTGAGAGCTGGTGACGAACTTGCAGGTGGGTCGCCGAAGCAGCCGGTTTCCTGCGCAAAATTTGTAAAATTCTCAAGGCACTTAGGCCCGAGAAGCTTTTGGACAAAGTCGTGATGCGACATTGTCCCTCGAAGTCGACGCGTCTGACGTTCGTGCAGTCGACAGTGAATGAAGTGGAGAGGTGATGTTTCCTCTCCACACGCACACTCCATGGAAGCGGTGAAGTTGTTGAAACGACGGTGACATGCAGCGAAGTTTCCGTGTCCCGTTCGGGCTGAGATCAGTTCACGGAGTAACCGCCGAGAAAGTGTCTGCTCCTGTGGCTTGCGTCTTCGCATGAGTAGACCCAGATTTCGATATCTAGGTGGACATGCTTCTTCCCACCAGTCCTCGAGAAGCGCTTGTCGTTTCTGGTTCATCAGACGACGAACGTACGCCAAAGTGACGGAGCCAGGCTGGCTCTCTTTACTTGGAAGTTGTCGGAGGCCGGAGCGTGCGGCTCTATCAGCCTCTTCGTTTCCCTGTATCCCGGAGTGGGCTGGTATCCACTGAACCGAGACTCGAGCCTTTTCTGATAGCGCCCTAAATTGGCGTACATCGTCGAGACTTGTAGTGGCGGTTCCCGTCAGCAGTGCCTTCACTACAGACTGACTATCCGTCAACACGTTGATCCGCTGCCTGCCGTTACTTCTCCCGTTCTCTCTCTCCAGCAATCCTAGCGCAGCTTCCAGGGCCTTTCTCGCCCCTATAATTTCCGCATCAAGCACTTCACCACCATGCTTGATGCCATATCCCTTCAAAAGAGTCTTTCCATCCCTCTTCAAGACGAACCCCCATGCTGAGCGACCATGCCCCTCCGACGATCCATCCGGGTAGGCACATATATCCGATGGTAATACACCTCTAAGGAACCGAATTAACTTGTCCTCCTCCTCTATCCTTGGGCCGAAGTTTGACAGATAGCATGGCGGCGGCAGAGGCTTGGCGTCTTCCGCGTCCGGGAGTTGTCGGTAGGCCCGCTGCACTCTTGACATCTGGATCTCCGGATTCTTGGGTGCCCGAGCATTTTTCTTGTACTTCCGTGTTCCATCGTTTGGACACACGGCGGCACGAGTCCGGAGCGGGTGACGGTTGTCCAGTGAGTGGAGCCGAGACGAAAGCCGTAATCGGTTCCCTTCCAGAATGATCTTTCCTGTTGGGGTACCTCCTTCGCGATGGAGAACAAGATTCGGTGTCGTTCTCATTACCGGAAGGGCAGCGCGCAGTCCCGTCAAGATTGCCTTGTCGATCATCTCGCAGAAAATGCTAGTCCGAGGTGTGATGATTCCCCTTCTGGTCGGACGTTTGAGGCCGGGCCACCAAACATCTGCTCCAAAGGTTGCTACGGGGACAATACACGTGTCTACTGCCCGAACCAGTGCTGCAGGAGCTGCTCCTCGATATGCTGAGTTGAAGCGGCGCATTTGCTGGGCTACCTTCAGAGCTTTTCCACACCACGTTGTGACGTGGTGTTTGAAGTCCAGTTGCGGGTCTAAGTGTACTCCTAGCCAGCGTATTTGGTCTGCTGGCTCGATAACCATGCCGTTCACATAAATGCCCACTGGCTCCTCGCGTTTGCGTCCGGGAAACTGGACTACCTCCGACTTGTTGGTATCGAAGGAGACTGCGTTGTTTCTCGCCCACTCCAGAAGATGATCAACTTCCTTCTGTACAGAAGCGGCTGACTCGGCTATGCTGCGCCCGAATCCTAGTATCCCGACGTCGTCAGCGTAGCTAAACCTCATTTCTGCATTGCCGCTTCGCATTGGCTCTGCCATGTACAAGAGGAAGAGAAGTGGCGATATCGGCGACCCCTGCGGGACCCCACACACCAACTCTTTCTGCCCTGTTACCCCTCCAGGATATCGGACTTGCACCTTTCGTTGTGCAAGGAATGATGTCGTCCATCGGAGAATTGAGTCCGGCCACCCCTGTTCTTGCATTCTCCTCACCAAACGATTGTGAAGTACTGCATCGAACGCGCCTTGGACATCCAGAGTCGTAAATGTGGCCGCCCATCCCTGGGTACTTGCCTCTTCGATGTCGTGGACTACGCAGTTGACAAGGTCGTTTGCGGATCTTTTGGGGAGCGCGCCGAATTGTTGGTCTCCAACAACGTCGAGCGTAACCGCGAGATGGGCCATCCGCTTCGCCAAGAGTCGTTCCAGTCCCTTACCCAAACATGACAGAAGTGCAATCGGTCTCCAGCCCTTAACAGTCGCTGGATCTCGGTTCGTCTTGCGGAGGAGCACCACTTCAGCCAGCTTGAAGCAGGATGGGTGGGTGCCGAGTCTGATGCAGGCGCGGAAGAGAGTGCCAACAAATGGTCCAATCGTCTTCCAACAGCTTCGCAGAAGCTCCACAGAGATCCCGTCTGCTCCGGGCGCTGTATTGGCACAGCCTATGGTGCACATACGAATCTCCTCGTCCGAGACATGGTCGTTCCAGGGGATTCGGTTGGTACTCGGCGCATCGAGTGGCGGTAGGTCGTCCGTCGCTTGGTGCCGTGCCAAAAGAGCATCTCGGAGTATCTCTGCCCGCTCAGCCGGATCGGAGTACACCTTCCCTTCGTGGTTGAGTGGAGGGGGCGTGCTTGCCTGCCTTGGTTCGGCCGAGCGCATCAGCTTGAACACGTCAGTCGGTGTTGTGATCGCTTCGACCTGACGCGTCTGGTGCTCTTTTCTTGCCGCTCTGAGGGTTGAACGCAGATTCTTCGAATGCACCCATCGTTGTTCCGGAGTTACTGCTGCACGATATTTCGTGTGAGCCAGCTTGCATTCCGGAGTCCACCAAGGTGCACATTTGCCACGTCTTTTGTTCCTTCGTGTTCCTGCTGCTTTGATAGCGTTAGTAAGGCCGGAACAGAGATCGTTGGCGTATTCATCCACCTGGCAAATCGTGTCCAAGACTAGTGGCGGGTGAGTGAACTGCGTGACGGCAAGGGCGAACCTCGGCAGGTTGCCGCGCGTTACCCTGATCGGCGATGGCTCCTGGTCCCTTTTTTCGAATCCAGTGGGAACTTGTCCTCGAATCGGAAGATGGTCGCTGGTTACGCACTCATTGCGATCCACCCATGCTTGGGCCCCGTTGACGTTGGTCCAAGCAAGATCCAGCGTGTTTCCGGCCCGATGCGTTGGCTCGCCCACAATCAGACAAGTGAGATTATGGCGTTCCGCCCATCTCTCGATTTCGATTCCTTGTCCGCGTGGGCGGGTGACCTCTGGTTGCCACGCGCAGTGCACCGCGTTGAAGTCGCCAGCCGCGACGGATCGGGGTGGTGGGTCCCAGCTGAGGAGAGGTCGAATTGCTGTCGGATCGTTTGGGTCTTTGTACACGTTGAGAAACGTGACTCCGTTTACCACAACCCAGCAGTAGTCCGCCGTCGGGGGATTGCAGGGAAAGATTTGAGTTGCCGAAAGGATTCTCCTGTTAATTAGTGTGTAAGTCACTGCCCTGGGTCGAATATTTACGCCGCCATGTGGTGTATGGCAGTCGTATCCAGGGTGTGACTTCGTTTCCTTTGTGGCTTTGTTCCACAAAGGCTCTTGTATTAGCACCACATCTACGCCTAGCTCGTAAGCTCGGGAAAGCGCGATGTCGTGTGATTGGCCTCCCCTACCTACGTTGATCGACATAAAACTTATCGTAGGTGAGAGGCTAGAAGGGACCCGTGAGGGGCCCTTCAGGAAGACTCAACAGGATTCGTCGTTTCTGTGGCCGTGGCGTCGGGGGCGACGTCGGTCATTAGAACTTCGAAACTGTTGTTTGATTTCACCGCTGTTGGTGAGTCTTGCGTTTGCCTAGCAGCCGCTTGAACTGTTGCCTCAGCGCGACGGACAGCAGCTTTAGCCCTCACAACAGCTGCTAGCTCGCGTTGGCTCGCGATGCGAATATTGGCCAGTTGCTCTCTGCTTACCGGCCCGGACTTGGTGGGGCGCGCCAGACAGACTCGACTGTCGGACCTGTGCGGTCCTCCGCAGTTGCGGCACTTGGTGTGTGCACGGCACTCGTCTGTCGAGTGCATCGTGGAGGTGCAGTTCCAGCAAGCTTGGGCGCGAGAGCAACCACGCGTCCCGTGGAACTGCAGGCAGCGTTTGCATTGCTGCACAGTCTGTCGCGGTTTGTGTGGGACCGCGACGCCCGAGTCGTCGAATAGGCGGAACCCTTGTCTTGGTGCCGCTCCCTTCTTGAAATGGGCCAGCCATGACTTGTATGGCGCGTCTAGCCGGGTCTTCCCGTGGGGCCGTACCTTGACTGGAATGGCCTTGGTAACTCTCGAGATCTCCTCGATCACCATCTCTTCTGTCACTTGTACCCTTCCAAGAAGAGTGTGGATGGCAACGGGGACCGTCGAGATCTGGAGCGCCACAAGTTCGGAGGCCTCTTCTAGTCTTCCCCCGATGGGAAGGAAAGATTCTGCCGCGTTCAATAGAGCCTGGCGGGATTCCTGGTCCTTCGCTCGGAGCGCGAAACCTGTTGGGACACGGTATACGTGTTCAATTGCTGATTGGGTCGCGTTAGTGAGCTGTGCCACGGCTTCTCTGATGCCAGCTGGCGAAAGATTTCGCCACTGGTGTTTAGAATTTAGTCGGAGGAACAGTCGGTTATCCGGCGTGGACGAAGGGGACGTCTTGGCCGATTTCTTGGTCGGCGGAGTCGGCATTTTCGGGGTTCGACTTATCATCACTGGTGTCGGCTGTTTGGGTAGCCCTTTCCGGGCTACAGTTGCCCAGGTTGAAGTGACCTGGGGCACCGCGACGGCAGGATTTGCTGTCCTGGCGGTCGATGGTGGTGAGGGCCCGCTGTTGCTGGCCTGCTGGCCGATGGGGCGGGGGGGAAGACTTGTCGGCACTGATGTGGTTCCAGTGCGCAGGAAATGGGCGAGGGCGCCCCTCAGACACACGTTCATCGCGTCCAAGTATTCTTTGTTATCTGTCGTTTTCATGGACAGGATAACACTTTCCAATGTTTTTAACACCGTTGACCCTATCTCGAGCCTGGCTGAGGTGTTTGCAGCCCGCTTTCTTTCGGCTTCGAGTAAAGCCTCTATTTCCGGCGGGTGAATTGGCGTGGTGCCGGTGGGAGCACCACCAGAAGAGTGGTTGTGGCACTCAGCCGTCCCTGGAATCGAGGCCGGGGGTGGCTGAGGTCTTGAGACATTTGTTGCCTCTGCGCAGTCCGGGACTTCCGTTTCCCTCGCTGTATTTTTCTTTGGTGTCCGCTTTGCTAACGGAACCGCAATTTTTCGAGCCGCAACGTGTGCGGGCTCGGTCGTTGTCGACGGGACTGCTTTCTCGGCGACACTTTCTGGGGCAGTTGATGCCTTGCTGGTTATTATCTCGGCCCCTTTTGAGGGTCTGACTTCTACCAGTCGCGGTAGTGCTGGAAAGACTTGTTCTGCGTCTTCTGGACTGGATGATGCCCAAATTGAATCGGCGAGGGTTTTCAACCTGTCGACTTCTGCGTCCACCATTTCGACTTCGGGGACATCGTTCTCCTTCGCTTGGAGCGCAGCCGCGATGGCGTTCATGTTCTGGAGATTGGACTCGAGTCCTCGTCTTGCTAGCATATTCCTCGCGTGGTTTTGAATAGCCGTATTCCATTGGTAGGTTTTGCTGACGCGATCTTTGGCAGTGCCACTGACCGCGTTTTTGTGCGGTTTACGCGTCGGAGGCATTTTAAAAATGCCGCCGATGGCAAACAATTGCAATTCGATTCGATAAATAATGGGTGAAACGGGTGGAAGGGTGGAAATGGGCAAATTGAGGGTTCTCGAATGTGCGTTTGTTTGTTCATTAACGTGCTAGGTGAAGTAACTACCGTCGCACTCCTACTGGAGCTTGAGCACGAGTGGGGTCGGGCCGGATCAGGTTAACTACCGTACAGTACAAATGCCTCGTCCCACCTAAATGACCGGAACCATGCCAAAATGCATCTATGTGTTGAACCATGACGAATTCGGCAGCCCAGAATTGAAAACAAAACAAAAACTTTCCCGCGAAATCCCGCATTACAAAAGAAAAACTTCAACAATCTCCCTTCCACTGTTCCGCCTCAGCCACCACGCGCCTGAGCCTCGAATCTAATCTCTCTGTCCATGCCAAACCACCTAGGCCTTTGATCTATCATCTCAGAGTCACAGGTATCCCTGCCATCCCCCTACTAGCCTCCGCGTATATTCCACTCTCTGGACGTAGTCCTGAACAGCTGCCATCCCCTTGATCCGAGCATTAATTCCAGAGCCGGCGCCCTACGCTTTCCGCTTTTCAGCCGCCATGTTGCCAGTGCTTTTCGACACTGTACAAGGTGACCAATTGATTTTTCCCTCCCACACTCGCAGTTAAGTGTAGCATCGGCGTGATTGAAGCGGCGATGATATGCCGCAAAGTCTCCATGTCCGGTTCGAGCGGCTATTAAGCGAGCGTAGACTGCCCTTGGTAGTGCTAGTTCTGGCGGTTTCTTGCGTCGCATCTCGAGTTCGAGGTCGGCATATTGTCTGGGGCGATTCGAATGCCACCAGTCTGTAACCATCTGCCTGGACAATTCACGGGCTTTCCGTCCTGTTGAGGCGAGGGTCATCACACCATGTGTCGTCCTAGAGTTGTCCGGCGAGTTAAGCTCTCTTCGAGCGAGTTCATCGGCGATTTCATTTCCTGCCAGCCCTTCGTGGCCCGGAATCCATCCTATTTTGACAGGTGCGGCTGATCCCGCGGCCAGTTTCACGAACTTTTGGATACGCCAGGATGATGAGCCCGTTGTTCCCGTCAGTAAAGCCTGAACAGCCGCAGAATTGTCGAGCAGGATGTAGATGGCGCTGCGTCCTCGATCTCGATTGCTGGCAGTAATTGCTTCTATAGCAGCCAAAGCTCCATGGACCTCTGCGTCGTAGACCTCCGCATTGGTAATTTTGCCTGAGCCGCTTTGCTCAATTGTCGTACCTGTGCCACTGATAAAGGTCACAAAGGCCCATGACACTTTGTCGGTGGACGCCCCAGAACCATCGCTGTACACGCAGAGACAGTCGGGTGGGAGTGTAGGAAGCCACTCTCTTATGAACTTGGCAGCCTCTTTCTTGCTTGTCCAGCGGGGAATTGTCTGAGGGGGGACCGGAGGTCGGAGCGGTGGAGGTAGTTCGGCCTCTGGCAGGAGTCGATACATCCTCTGGACCCTTGAATCATGCACTCTGTCGAAACCAAGTCTGGTTTTGTTGCATGTCTTTAGGCCGAGTCGGTGGCGAGCGCTGTCTGTGCTTTCCGTGGCCCGAAGTCGAAGCGGGTGATAATCATCCAGTTTTCGGATTCGTGCGGCAGTCTTGAGCCTGCGTTCCTCGAGCAGAGTGTGTGCTGGTGGAATTCCAGTCTCCCTTCTCAGGGCTGCGATGGCATCGTGCGCCAGGTTGGTAGAGCCACGCGGATTCCAAAGGCAGAAGTTTGGTCAATAACTTTGCACTGTCTCTTACAAGAATTTCGCGCGACACCTCGATAGGTTTCCCTGGTTGGCCCCGGGTACCAGGATTCCGCTGCGTGCATCGCGATTGGCAGGACTACCGTGCGGATGACTGTGGTTAGTAGGTCGGGCCTTGGTCCCTGGGTGCACTGAGTGAGCGTCGGAAGTGTTGCACTAGCCGCATTGCTTTACTGGTCCACTTTGCGACATGGCTTTCGAAGGTCAGACCGCGATCAAGGTGTACTCCGAGCCATCGGATATTGTCGGATGCTTGTACATCGCGAGTGCCTACCCTTATAGCCGGAAGATCGTGTCCCCTGGATCTGGGGCCGACGAAGTAGACTACTTCGGCCTTATCTGGGTCGAAAGAGACGGCATTATCAGCAGCCCACCCTAGGACTGCATCGACTTCTCTCTGGACAGCTGCTGCGGCTTCGTTCGGAGTTGAACCTATGCCGAGGATAGCAACATCATCTGCATAGCCGAATCTCCAACTACTGCCCCCACGACTTCGGCCATGTAAAGGAGGAAGAGAATCGGAGATAAAGGCGATCCTTGTGGCAGCCCGCACTCTAGGTGAATTGGGTCTGTTACTCCATCCTCGTGTCTGACACGGGCCGATCGTTCTTTCAGGAAAGACTTTATCCAAGTGATGGCTGGTTTCGGCACCCAACTTTATTTATCTTTGCAGCAGTCGACCGTGGAGTACAGCGTCAAATGCGCCCTGAACGTCTAGAGTGACAAGGACTGCTTTCTTCTGCCTCTTCATTGCATGCTCCACATCGTGGATGACGCATGAGACAAGGTCGTTAGCGATCTGCCGCGAGAGTGCTCCAAAAAGCTGCTGCGGCGGCCTTGTACGAGATGGCGGTGTAGCATGCGCCTTGCGACTAGTCTCTCAAGACCTTTGCCGAGAGAGGATAGCAGTGGATGGGCCTCCATCCTTTAGCTGTGCTGAGATTACGGCCTGGTTTGGGAGGAGATCACTTCGGCTAGCTTGAATGCTTCGGGAAGTGGTTCAGTCGAAGTGAGCCCTCAAAGATACTCTCACTGCTTGTCCAATTGACGGCCAGGCTATCCTAGAAGACGAACAGAAATTGCGTCTGCTCCGGGTGCTTTATTCTGGCAGGCCGTTGTGACCC